>JAODUO010000186.1:195000-247500 GCA_025642075.2 Ridgeia piscesae
TTCAGACACTCGCGATGCTAGAAACTTGCTGGATATCGACAGCAATGTCTGGGTTCTCCTCACTCACTCACTCACTCACTCACTCACTCACTCACTCACTCACTCACTCACTCACTCACTCACTCACTCACTCACTCACTCACTCACTCACTCACTCACTCACTCACTCACTCACTCACTCACTCACTCACTCACTCACTCACTCACTCACTCAGCTCAGCTCAGCTCAGCTCAGCTCAGCTCAGCTCAGCTCAGCTCAGCTCAGCTCAGCTCAGCTCAGCTCAGCTCAGCTCAGCTCAGCTCAGCTCACAGCTCAGCTCAGCTCAACTCAGCTCAGCTCAACTCAGCTCACAAGCTCAGCTCAACTCAGCTCAACTCAGCTCAGCTCAGCTCAGCTCACACACTCAGCTCAGCTCAGCTCAGCTCAACTCAACTCAACTCAACTCAACTCAACTCAACTCAACTCAACTCAACTCAACTCAACTCAACTCAACTCACTCAGCTCAACTCAACTCAACTCAACTCACTCAACTCAACTCAACTCAACTCAACTCAACTCAACTCAACTCAACTCAACTCAACTCAACTCAACTCAACTCAACTCAACTCAACTCAACTCAACTCAACTCAACTCAACTCAACTCAACTCAACTCAACTCAACTCAACTCAACTCAACTCAACTCAACTCAACTCAACTCAACTCAACTCAACTAAGCGACGATGGTGATGCCACATGGCGGGGTTTGGATAATTGAAACCTCTGGAAATTTAGCGACACTCCTATCCAACAGAGGGCCAGAAGGTTCTGTGCTCTGTCGCCAGATGGCAGCAAGAAAGCGTCGTGCCTGTGTTCGCTGCGGCTAGGTTTCTCTCGATCGATGGCATAGCAACGAAATCTCAAAAGACGCTCTGGGTGTCATGTTGACAACTTTTTCAAAGATGTCACTGACTGTGAAGTATTGTGAGTCTACAAGCACGTAAATATGACAAATGGGATTGTGGCATTTCGCTTGTAGAACTTAAGAAACGGCTGTGTCAGTGCGAAACATTTGCACTGGCCACTGGCACTGACGTGCCTGTCAGTGTCCGTGACGGTGACATGCAGTCAGTATCAATCGCATAGCGTAGTTAGAGACTAAATAAACTGCTATATCCACTGTCTCACTGTCAGCGTGTCCACAATTTACGTTTTAAGTCAGTGGTTATTACAATTAATGGTGACACACTGCGGAGTATTTGTGCGTTTTAAAGATTACTTAATAATAATAATTACGCCTAATTAACATAACAAAAAGTTAGTTAACTTATGTTATTTTTGTCAAACATAAATAATAACGGGGCCAAATAATAATTATCATACTTTTGATATTAGAGACAGTCTGAGTTGAGACATAACATATATAAACCACTGTAAATTTCACTGACTGCATGCATACATGTCAACTCAATTAATGTCACAAAAAATTAATTGGTGCTAGAGCTTAGCTAGGTTAGTACAGCTAATTAACCTGGAGGATATATTATTGCACTGTAAGCATTAATATGGGACTGATTGTCTCACATCTTTCACTCTTAATCAAGAAGATAGTGGTTCGATCCCATGCATCTACGATAGTTTTGAAGTCTGAGTCATTTTAATTATTCACCCGGCTGACTGCATTTAAGCCAAAGAATGGCCTCCCTTTTGCCAGTCTAGACATTATTCAACTTATTGTGCAGAGCAAATTGACCATGCATAACATCGACACAGTGATAATTCATTGTGACCGCTTACCTGTAATCTTCATTTAATTACTGTTATTACCATTGAAATGTCAGCATAATTATTCTTAAGGCTTATACACAATGATGTAACTGTATATCTTGATTCTCGATCAGTCGTAACTGTTGACGTCTTGTTGTTATGGGTTAATTATACACATACATTAACCAAGTTAACTCATCACAAGCAACAAGTTTTCTGGATACACATACCATTTAATATTGGGAGGCATCTTATATGTTGGTACTGGGGCTGGTATCTGACCCGCACATATAGGTATCTATGACAATCTCATGACAAGCTAGCTTACAAGCTGTGAATTCCACACTAGTGACAACATTGGGTAGAACGGTTGCCATGTCACCAAGAAACTCACCATCTAGTGGCAATATCTGAAGACATTCTGGCTGTGATCAAAATGTTACAAGACCAAAATAACCATTTCAGAACACTGTGGTTATTTGTTAATAATTTTTTAAATACCTAAGATTTATGTAATCATTAAGATTGTTTGTATTATCATCATTGATATGAGTTTCCGGACTTGTTAAGGAAAATGTAATGGTTTAATTTTGATATTTCACATTGTCGTCATATCTGTCACTAATCAAGCATGACCCAGATAATTAACTACCATATATGGTAGTAACTACGTCATGATAATCGTGTGATCAATACTACACAAATATTGATGCACCATGATCAATAACCACCTATCCTAACCGGTAATCCACCATTACGCACGCAGCTACAAACCATAGTCTGCCGAGATCATTAAATCCAGTTCACTCCGTTGATGTCAATCTTTACAGATGATTCCAAAGTGATCATTCTTAAACGGAGAGTGTCATAGTGACATCAGTGACACGTCATCAAGATGAGTGTCGACGTCCTGCGTCATGACACAAGTGATGTCTACAAACCTCCGATGGAGATTCACATTGTACGGAGCAGACCAAAGCGCCAGACCAGACAACTTCTGTACCGTCATCGTCCTCAATCGCCAATGATCGGCACAAAGCAGCAGCCAAGATGCAGGTTAGTCTTGTGTCCTGCAACTTCAACAATCAAATAATCCTTTAAGATATAAAATTAGTCATTTAATGAAACACTCTTTGGCAATTCGGAAACAAAAACACTGTCGTATAGTTTTTTTACATTTAACTTTATTATACTTTGCAAGTTGTGTTCATTGGAATAATAAATTAATTCCTCTCAAGACAGTGGCAAATTTACTGATCAACCTTAAAAAAATTAAATTTAAAGGTTTAAAAACTTGAAAAACATAGTACACTGTATATTGTGTCTGGGTGTGGTTGCATACAATGCATGCATATCTATGAATTCTTTGTTAGGAAATATTTTCAAAAATATTTACTCCAAAACTACCAATATGAAAACCTCTCTGAAATAACCCTAATGCAGTCATGAATCCAGTGACATAGGTTACATAAGTATCCAGAAGAGTATGCCATGTCCACGCATTGTCAAAACTTAGAGATGCTTTCAACTGGTTTAAGAAGTGACTTAAACTTTAATTAATTTGCGAAAACCAAATCAATTTTTGCATCCACTACAAATTTGCAAGCCAGGAATGATCATTTAGAAGATACCCCTGGCAGAAACTCTTTGCAATATGCAGAAGTTCGCTGAATTAGACGTACAACTGTACTCAGAAATATATCTTTCAGACTGGCACACCCATACCTCAGAACAAAGGACACTTTACTGGAAATCTCAGTACAAAGTATAATGACCTGATTACCCATTCCAGCAAATGGCAGAGATGTTATCTGTATTCAAATAATGACTTCTATTTACTGAACGCTTCATGTAATCTTAGACATAATTGGCTGACTTGAAAACATTAAATTTAAGTGATTCTCAAATTTGGAATCTTCACACAAATCTATGATATGATTATGTCTACATGTATTTCTATTTTAATGTTGATGTCGTTGAATTTCCTCACAAAAACATTACCAAACAAATGTCAATGTAAACTTGGTAATTTACTTAAATATCAGTTACAAGATGTTTTTGTTTAGATTCTTTTGAGAATGTAAACAAATGTATGTAGTTTCTTATTAAATTGGCTGTTGATACTATTTACGATGTTCATATGTGGATTTTGGACATTAAAAACTGGATTCATGATCAGTATACTAACAACAATTACATGCAGGATTACATTGACCGAGTACAATTCATCTAACCTCTTCCACTTTGCAGTGTACATATAGCCATATCATGTTTCTCTGAGGACATCATAAAAACATTATGAATTATAATAAAACTATACATCAAATATGGCACATTGTTTGTTACTCTGACTGTGTATTCAAGGCCAGGTGTGGGTGTATTGGCTTGGCTTTTATCTACGTTTGGATTTATCCAGTAGCAATAATTTCTATGAATTGTGACTGCTGTTGCTAAGATATCTTTTATGCTGACAGGTTGAATGGTCATGCGACTTAGGCTGCAATCATGTGTCGGCATACATAGTTTGTTTAGGCTTCTCGCAATAGGTTTGTGACAACCTGTTCTTGCAGTGGTGCCATAAGTAGAGGTAATCTGTGAAAGTGTCTTCACACATGAGTTTCTTTTGTTAAAATGGTACTACACTCTACTGGTAGTCTACTTATCTACATATGATTACACTGACAGTATTAACCTTAATATTATTGTTTTGTTTGTTTGTTTGTAAAAATGTTATATGCTGGATGGATTATACAATATGCACAGAGGAATTCCCAGCATTGAATAAGACTCACTGATGTAGTTGTGGCATAAAATAAAACTGTGTGTATGTGCGTGTGTGCGTGTGTGCGCGTGTGCGTGTGCATGCGTACATGCATGCAAGTGTGTGTCTATGTGTCTATGTGCATGTGTGCTGTGTGTGCGTGTGCGTGTGTGTGCGTGTCGTGTGTGTGTGTGTGTGTGTGTGTGTGTGTGTGTCTGTGTGTCTGTGTGTCTGTGTGTCTGTGCATGTGTGCATGTATGTGTGTGCATTCATGCATTTGTGTGTGTGTGTGTGTGTGCGTGCGTGCGTGCGTGCGTGCGTGCGTGCGTGCGTGCGTGCGTGCGTGTGTGTGTCTTTGTGTCTGTGCATGTGCATGTGTGTGTGCATGTATGTGTGTGCATTCATGCATTTGTGTGTGTGTGTGTGCATGCATGTTTATGCATTCATGTGTGTGTATGTGTGAGTGAAAGGAGAGGGAAGACTTCTATTGAATGTACTGTTTTTAATGTGCAAACATGCACCCACACACATGTACACATGTTTGCAGGTGCTTGTTTTTTAGCGTGTGTCCATGTCCATATCTATGCATTAGTGCAAAATATATGAGCATGAGACAGATTTGTAACCGACACGACTGCAATACCCAGAATGTTCTCACCAGAAGCTTCTATCACGTGTTGTCTCCTCTTTGGCGCGCCACCAGTTTGTGCTTAGTTGGATACATAATAGTCAACAAATGGATTAGATTGATTGCTCTTAAAATAGCTTTCATCCTTTCCTTAATGCACCTCTGACATCATCTCATGATTAGGTGCAGAATTCACCCAGTAGCCAGATTTAATTGTAGCTCCTTTAAATAGCCCAGCTTGATTTAAGTTGTCTCATTGTATTGTGGACTCAGTATATGCATAAGTATAAGCAGTGCACGGTGGAGGCTTTCTTTGCATTTGGGATCAGGAATGTATGCTATACAAAAGTTAGGGTGATTAGCCACAGCAGTAGGAACTGGAAGCTTGACGTTACAATAGGTTTCAACAACAAGGGGGGTAGTGTAATGAAGTATAGATATTAGGATTACTAGTTTGAGGGAACATTTTAATCTGTGGTTGAATGCACTGCGACTACTGTAGCTCAGCTGGTGGTTTCACTGGCATGTATTTAGCATTCTTATGTTTATTGCCTTAATCCCTGTTGTTTAACATTGAATTTGCAAAGAAAGAAAACAAGAATTAAGTGTTATGTAGTGATTTCTAAGCCATTTAAAATGGTAATTACTCATGTAACAGTAAAATAAAACGCAAGTAATGCGGTATTGTTTCAAGATAATTTGAAGTTATGTAACGGTGGCCTTTAGAATATTATGCTTCAAAAAACCTAAGCCAAATACGTGATGTGTGTTGATGCGTGCATACGTGCGTGCATGCACATCTGTATGTGTGTTCATGCATGAATATGTGCATGCATGTGTGTGTGTGCGTGCATGAGTATCCATGTGTGTACATGGGTGTGCATGTGTGTGTAACTGTATATACATATCAGACTTGTGCATATGCTATGCATACAATGATACATGCGTGTGCATGCATAGCATTATCCAGTATATCCTCTGATGGTTTTGCTACTGTAATGGTTTGTCTAGAAGTTCTGATGACTTGATATAATTTTAAGCTTTTGTGGCATATTAATATGCTCTGTACTCTGATGGTTTTGCTACTGTAATGGTTTGTCTAGAAGTTCTGATGACTTGATATAATTTTAAGCTTTTGTGGCATATTAATATGCTCTGTACTCTGATGGTTTTGCTATTGTAATGGTTTGTCTAGAAGTTCTGATGACTTGATATAATTTTAAGCTTTTGTGGCATATTAATATGCTCTGTACAACATGAATGTAATAATTATTAAACATGAACAGCTGGTGTATGAAACATGTTGAGATACAGTAGAATGCATATATAGGACACTTCATATTTGACAGAATTTCAGAGCATTGCATTCATAACTGCTGACATAGGGTTTACAAGTTCTTTATCCAACTTAATTTAATCTTTTTCATTACAGTAGTTATTTAATGCCACCACAGTGAGTTACATTTTCTTTGAATAATGATCAAATTTAGTTTACTGCTTGTTGGTAGATCTTTGCAAACTGTTTTTGTTAACATAATTAATTTTTCCATCTTTTAACAGGAATCAAAAGGCACATTTTTGTATATGCATTTTTAATAAAAACTAACCATTTGCAGTTACAATTAAGAATACTATACCAGTAGTTTACTTGAATAATGTTGTTGAAGACATCACTTCTAGTCTTTGGTGCAAATTCAAAAATGTGAGCTTGAAAAGCATTGCTGTCACATACAACAACAGTCTCAGAAGTTTACTTAACTTACCATCAAGATGTAGTGCAAGTTTTATGTTTACTACCAATTATATAAAACCTTTTAATGAACGCACTCACACACATACTGGAGGTCACTATTGTACACGTATTCCTGTACAGTGTATTGTATGTTTTACCTTATTTTTTAGTAATTATTTTAATCACTTATTAAATTTAATTTCATGACATTTATTTATTTTTATTACCACTTATTTATTATTTTACTTGTACCCCATAATTGCTTTAGTTTTTATAAGTATTGTACTTTTTTAATTGTATTGTATTTTATTTATACATATGGACTATTTGTCCGAAATAAAAATACTACAAAATTCAGTTTCACAGAAAGACTGATGTCTCAAGTGTCTACTCTTGATCCATGTTAGCTGCTGCTAAGCTGGGAACATCATTCCTATTTACAACATTCAGTAAACATGTATTGCAGCAAACCATTTGCTAGCATTTGTAGTATTCTCAGCTGATTTTACCCCTTTTCATCACGCAAGTTGTTTTAATATGTACAGTCAGATGTTATTGTCCATATGCTGATAGCCAATACAACAGTTTGATGCTAATATTCACAATATTTGCTTTGTTACAATAATTGAACTGGTGTTGTGTTCGCTTGGTGCATGATTTGGCATTATATCTGAGTAAGTCAATTATGCATTTAAAAGCAATGCTGGGTTTCTCAAATGGTATATAGCAAATGAATCAGCCTGGCATATTCATATGCACATGGAGCAAAGCTTGGAACCTGCCATTTCATAAGCAACGTCAAAGCTCATCACTGACTGGTCAGTTCACTGCATATTGTGCAGTATGTCACCCTCCATGATATTTCACATTTTACTACCTGGTAGACTTCCTCTGTTATAACACTGACGTGAACATTAAAATTAATACTTAGCACATTTGTGACATACTGCATATGTATTTTGCTTTACCCTCCTCCACATTTTAAAGTTTTTTCTTTCTATAATTTCCAAAATGATTCTTAGGGAAACCTTTCCAAAATGGCTGACATACAGCTGGGTTTCTTTTTGTGCAAAGTATCACAAGACAGACACGGTGAGACACTTATGCTTTACCTGTGAACCAGTCAGTTACAAACAGATGATCGAATGAGACACATTTTTGAGAAAAATTTAATTGTGAATAACGTGAGCAGTGATATAAAGTAGAAACCACTAACCTGAGAGTGGTGAAAGACGTGTTGATGCAAGCATTCTCTAGCCATCTCTGTGTGGGTTTAAATATTCCCGTGAGCAGCAGGTATTCCAAGCAACAGTTCACCCTCGTGATTAGGTTTCTAACAGTACATGGCATCATGTGAGATTTTCTCTGCAGGTAACTAATCTTAAGTCCACTTTCAAGTCCTTGTTCTGAAGTGCCTACAGTACACTAATCCCAGCTCACCTTTGCACACGATTACAGAACCAGTAGCCAAGTGTGAATTGTATCGTTTTTAAGCAGTGCCCAATCAGTTTTCTCTGCAGATTACGGTGGTCATTGCCACTTGTTAAAGCATGCCAGCCCTATTGTCCGTTGCCCCGCCCTTTCCCGGCTAATCATTAGGGATCAGCCAATCACTCTATGTTCCCACGCTGTGTCACAATGCAATATAAAGTCTGCCATCAGATGTTTGATAATATCGAGTTGTTTTCCAATATTTTGGCTCAAGCATAGCACAGAAAGTGTCGCGCACAGTGTGTGAATGTGGGTGTTACGCGATACGTAGGAAGTTCTTATTTTACATGGATGTGTGTGGATTAATAGACACCTGATTTGCCTACTTTGGCTTGTTTTTGAGTGAAGTATGACAACAATGGATACGAAGGCTGTCACGAACCATCATTGAGGTGTCTTGGATCTATGACATTTCTGCTTGGTCAGAGTGTGTCACTTTGTGGAGTCGGTTAACAAAAATACAACTAATTAGTAATATTTTCGCGGAAGGAATATGAAGCTGCCGTTGGACTTAGTAACCTTATGTAAAGACGATGGACACCATATTGGTACTGGAATATACCTGTGAAGAACACAAATCGGCTACGTTGACTGTGTCTTCATTAGACTGACATGTCTGTTCCATGGATTCAAGTGGTTTATAGTAACCTTTATCACCATTTCCAGCTGAAACATTGCATTTAATCGTGATGATCATGGTAGCAAAATCACGTAAAATGACGACAAAAACATGGCAGCACTCATGAAACAAGTTATGTGTATGATGCAAATTTGAGTGGTTATTTCAACGAATCTCCACAATGCGTGACAGGCCACAGTTTAGTCGCCTTGACCGCATACACAGAACGGTTGTGGCCCCTCTCGGCTCCCAGTACCATGTCTGGAGCCCCATGCCTGGGGTGAGCTTCTTCTCAAAGTCTCTCAGCATTGTGTCCAGGCAAGTGTGGTCTGTATAGTAAGTTATGTGGAGTAACAACTTTACTGGGCACCACTGTTGGTACACAGCCCCTTACGACCTAATAATTAACCAATTTCAGAAAGGGATCCAAAATGGCCGACACCCATGATAACAATATCATGCCGAGGTCTAAGAGTCAAACAAAGGGTATATTTTCAATATAGGATTGTTAGGCCATTTCTTCTTATGCCGAACTTCACAGTATATTAAAAATGTAAACTATGCCACAGTAAACAAACACCCCGTTTTCAGTAAACAACATGTATATTTTAATACCCGGTACATCAAATAGTAACATTTATCTGCCTGTCTTTCAGTGTTGCTAGTTTGTGCATTGTTCTCAGTGTCTGAGAAGCAACTCGTGGTTTAGCAGTCAAGACTGACACATGGCTGACAAATACAAGATGAATTCACCACCCTCTTTATTGTAGTTATATTCACACTTCTCTGTGTGTGTCTAGGTTAAACCCTACATATACACTGTTCTCAGGATGTCTAGTGTCTTTCACACCTGCTATATTTTCAGTGTCTGGATTACTCCAGAATACTGTAATTACAAATAAAGTTCTAAAGCAGTGTTAATCTATGACATGGTTCCCGCTTTCTGCATATGAGTTCCCCCTCAGCAAGGTTTGTGACCTCAGGAATGTTACAAATAACAAGTTTATATAGAACTAACATAAGACACGATCAGAACAAAATGTTGACAAATAATGCATTACTGTTCTTCCATTTGCAACGGTCGAACATAAACCACCCAGCACACTCATGCATGTACACAGGCTTGCCCACACACATGCACGCAGGCACATATACACATGTATGCACACATATGCACATGCATTACCAGGCATGCAGGCATGCAGGCAAACACACACACACACACACAAACACACACACAAACACACACAAACATGCACACGCACACACGCACACACACACACACACGCACAAACACGCACACAAACACGCACACGCACACGAGCACGCGCACACACACACACACACACACACACACACACACACACAAACATACACACACCGTGTAAAGTAACAAAGACCACTAGTGCAACAAATACAACTTCTCCTTGTTCTACACCAGGTCAGTTCCCCTGTCCATGAACCACCAGTCACGTGACGTGTCGTCCGTGAGGGCGGCCATACAACACCCCAGACGGCCACAAACAGCAGTCAGTGCAGTGACCGATGTCCAGCGCCCAGCATCCAGGTAAGAAATAGGCTTGTTCTCGCCAATGACCTTAAAGTCCAGCATCAGGCTGGCATTACCACTGAACTCTCACTTTCTGTATCGGTCATCGTCTGTCACTGATCCTGTTTCACCTGTTTCCACTTCTCAATCTCCATTCCCATCACTATCTTCATCCCACTGTCTTCCCATCCCAGCCGGGCTATTCCCTCCCCTCTGAGGATGTTATCTCTTTATTTTGGCTGTTCATGTCTCCAGCCCACTGTAGACCTCTTATTGTTAACTTTCTCTAGAAACTCTCCCTCTTGCCGTGTTCCCCGAGTGAAATGATGGGCGAGGTGGTAGGATGGGCTGAGTGAGTACTGAAGACATGATACAAAGCTATGTTCATCGGGAGGCATGGCCCCCGGAATAATGTTTAAAACTACCTTCAAAATTACACATTTTGAAGTGTGTTTTAACATATTCCCTGTTATAACTACAACTACAAGGTAGTAAACATGTCTATGGCAGGACATAGGTTCGGCATATTTTGATTGAGTGAGTGGGCTTAGAAAAATTGCGAGGTGGCCCTCCTTCCTCGTCAAACAGCAGGGAAACACTGCTCTTGCCCTAAACTCCTCCCTTAGCTCCTTCTTTCTCGCCTTGTGTAATGTCTATCCTCTTCGCTCCCACTTTTCCTCTCACCCATGTGTTGTTTTTTTCCCTGCAGATTCCCTGTTGTCAGGCGTGATGTTGGCCGTAGTTCCATTTCTTGATATCCGTCTTCTTTTCCTTCCTCGTCCTCACTTTTCTTGCACTAATTTCTCCATCAACAGTCTCCAGTTCCCTCTAACCTTTGCTCTTTTTCTCCATTCCTGCATTCCTCCCATCTCAGTCTAGGTATTCCTCGCCCCCTTTTCCCCTCCACTCTCTGGGCTTCTGTTTCCCTGCCAGCCGTCCTCCTCATTTTCCCCATCTGCCCAGCCCAGCCCACTTCAGTCAACTCACCACCAACGTCTTCTTAAATCTCTCTTTCTTCTCGACCTGATATTTTCTGAAATATTTATATGTTTTGTTAATTTACAAGGCATGGCTGTGTCCTCTTTGTGGATTGGTTGATTGGTGATTACTACCATAATTATTATAGTTAATAAAGTGAGTTCTGATACAGCGCAATATCCAGTGCTTAAGACTGACTTTTAGTAACTTCTGGGTTGATCACCATCTTGACATATCTTGCAACCTGTCAGTGAAGACTTCATTCATCTACATCCATCACTGTTTGTAGCCAGGTACTCATTTATGTAGCTAAGTGAACTGAGGCAATGTGAAGTGGATGAAATTGGATAAGTGTTGAAACAGCAGTGGTCAAGTACCATATGTTTGTTATGTGCCAGTACCATTGAGGTAGAGCTCTTATTTTATACAGTGAATATCAAGTAGTCTGTAAGGTTAATACGTCATTTATTATGAGATCAGTGTAGCAATATAGGCAGTATTCAAGAAGTTACCCCTGTCCTAGTATAACACACATTACACAGGCTATGCTGGGTAAATATTGCCAACAAAGGGCCTTTGGTTAGACTAGACATGCTGTGTAAATGTTGCTAGTACCCTTCACAGCATATCAAGCAGTTTGTGCTAGGTTTGTCCTACAGTTTTCTTGAAAGTTTCAGAGATTAATTAGCCTCCATTCACACGCATTCTAGGTGAAATCCCAAATACTTACTCATCCAAACAATCTCAAGAACCAGAGGTGATTCTATACCTAATTGTCCTCATGAGCTAGTATTGACATCAGTGAAACCAATGCATGTCCACATACATCAGTGCTGCCCCTGGTGGATAGTCACACTACTTTGAAGTGGCTGTTGCCCTCCAGGTGGCAGCACTGTTGCAGTGCAAAGTGTACTGGCAATCAATACTGGACGAGCCTGTTGATCTACAATAGCAAATATTTGAGCAAAATTGTTCATTTGTACACTATGAGCATTCCATTTAGAGCTGTATTGGTTACCAGTGTTTTGTTTACCAATTTTGTATGTGATTAAATAATGGTAGCATATGCAGTATGCACACTTTGTGTATTACTGATAAACATGTATCTACATATTATGTGTATTACTGATAGACATGTATGTGGGTGTACACACTTTGTGTACTGCTGCTAAATAATACACACTTCAGATAGTTCACGTGAATCAACGGAAATGTTAACAAGCATTTACAGTGACTACATTCTTCAAACAGATCAGCTTTCATTCATTTACCAATCCACTGAATTCATATGAAACACCATTTATGTATCTCAGTGTTAATGGAAGAGCTTGCATGTGTGAACATACTTCTGCGATACTGCCTCACTCTAAGTAGTGAGGATAGTGCTGCCCTCTTGTGTGCAGCAGTAGGTTCTTCCAGTGAGTTCAGTCATGTGATGTGCTAGTGTAGGTTTTGTAGATCTTCATCAATGATTGTTGGCATCATTCCCAGATTTTGTTGAATCTCCCTAGGTCCTGGAATGTATTTCCAACAGTGCCTACATCGAATCCATGAGGACAGAAATGTTGCGACTCACTATAAATAAACAGGACCAAACTGTTCAGACTAACATAAATTCTCCCCGATCTCAAAGATATCAAAAAATTAGCATGATTGGACCGATCCATAAAGTATGCTTAAGTACATGGTAGAGATCTATGGGAAGCCTGAAGAAGCATTACTCTTTGAGTTAATGTTATGTAATGGTTTTTGAAGTGTTGTGTCATTGAGCAGTTGATATCAGATGGGTTTACAGCATTCATTTTCCAGCCATTTTCTTGGTAGATGTCACCAGTATTACAACATGGAAAGAACATTGTATTTTTAAATATTTTTACAGATTTTTGTTTACATGTAAATAAGTATGTAATACATTTATGCATCAAATATAATTATTATTGATGTATGCATCATAAGGACCATGGTCAAAATAAACATAACTTTAGGGAATGGGTCGTGATAATATCCACAACAAACCTGATGTCATACAGAAACATATACCACTGTTGTGTTTTCATATTGTATGGTTACACTTGCATTTCTTTCTTACCTTAAGATCTTACCTCAAGACCGGTCAATATTTGCCCAATTCTGAGCATTGAGACCGTCCCAATGTACAACTGGTATTAAATCATTATATGCAAGTTTGGTTAAAAGAATCGATGCATATTTTTTCTTAAATATCTAAAAACTATAAAAATCTGTCTGGTTTACCATTAAGGATTGCAATATTTGTCTAGCTAATTATTATGTTACTTTCTTAAATATTAAAACAAATTCAGGTGGGTTCTTGACAAAATAGAATTCTGTTGATGCTTTCCAAAATGATTTGGATTGTCATGACGTACAACAAATGTGCCGTGTTTTTCTGCACTATCTGGTTTATGGTCAAGGCTTTCTCAACGTACAACAGTTCTTCAATCAGTATACCCTGGTATAACAGTACAGCTAATTCCCTAACCAATTATCTGGAAAGAGACAAACTATATCATGATTGCTATAATAGCTATCAAATCCAAATGCTGAGTCTCAACTCTACAAAGCACACTTCATCAAATATTACTTAACCATGCTAAAGAAATCTACTGTTCAGTAATAGACAGATCTAATCTGAGTACGCTATATTAACACACACAGCTAGACGCAGTTAGATCATAAGTTTAATTAAGCCACTATCCTGTGGCTGTTGTCAATGTCCCGACACACATTCTCTGGCGTCCAAAGCTGTTTATGTCGACAGTAACCGGAGCTGATTCGGCAAGCACAACTTCACCCGGTCTCACTCGAGGCAGGTGCATTGATCAGCAGTAGTAATTATTTCTGGATTATCCTCATTGCATTGTCTTTGTGTTTGGTCTTTGTGTGTGGTCTTTGTGTGTGGTCTTTGTGTGTGGCCGCGGAGGTGTTACCACAAGACAGAACCAGTGTAGTAGTCGTTGTAGTCACTGCTGACATCAGTACGGATACTGCTACAAAGCAACGTATGATAGACTAGACAGTGTAGTATGTTGGTTATGTAACTTGTGTGTCGTGTCGGCTGTGAGATGTCGGGGTCTACATTAATCGAGGTGCCTACGGAGAATTCGGTGGTGATTATAACAACGGAGCTAGCAGCGTCCCCCCGGCCTCTCCTTCGCTCCAGGACTGTCTGCACGACACGGTAAATACTGAAATATACCTTATGAGGGGCAGGAGCACAGAGACTAGAACGTCAGACTGTCTTAAATACAGTACCCTTGTTGGAATTTCAAAGATTGCACAGTATGTACCCACTGTCACAGACAGTCTCCTGTGCAAAGCAGCAATGCAATACAAACTATGATTGAAATAGGCCAACTTAATTAATAATGACCCTTTTAGATAAATCATGTAATTGACCACATATATAATATATATGTAATATATGTAATATATGTATATATATATATATATATATATATATATATATATATATATAATATAATATATAGTAATATGTGATATGCAAAGATTATGTTAGATACCATTGGGGCAGCATGCTTGTATTGTTGTATATATATATATATATATATATATATATATATATATATATATATATATATATATATATATATATATATATATATATATATATATATATACATATATATGTTTATAAATAGATACATCAATACATATACACAACCAGCATGCTGGCCCCAATGAGAAAGAAAAAGTTACATCTTGTTGATAATTGATAGTCTGTCAACATGGTATACAATAAGTTCAACAGAACTACAAAGACCAACCACCAACCGTGTGTGTAACACACCTGCACCTGGAAGAAGAAGGTATTACACCCTGTACATAACATAGAGCACAGAAGCTCAGTGACTAAGACACTGGTCTCTCAGTTGGGAGGATGTGGGTTCAAATGCTGTCGTGTCAAACCTTGGACAAATTTATTCACTCCACATTGCTCCTGTTCACTCAGCTGTGTGGATACCTGGCTTTAGACAGTGGTGGATACCTGCATATGAACGGTGTTTGTACATTAATTGCAGCGTAGCTGAATGCTTTCCAGAACTGTCAAGATGGTGTAAGATTGAATAGGTCTGCATGAATAAAGTGACCAGTGATTTGGGTACTGGATATTGTGCAAGAACTTACCATTATTTTTTATAAGTCCATGTAAACATTTACTGTTAGCATGCATTTGTCAGTTTGTAGGCAACGATACGACCTAACAGAGTAATACGTTTAGTCATGTAAACAAGTTTTCACATGCCTTTAACACAACATTGCCATCCCAAGTCTTGAGTTGCAGGTGGTAAGTGGACATGGAAACCTTTAAGTTTAACTCTGAAATGATTAAGAATTTTTCTTAAGAAATTATTTACCGACTTTGTGAACCTGCTAAATTCAGTACACATCGTCAATTTGTAAACAGTGTCTGCTGACAGCAGGTGTGGATCCATACAGTGTTAATGTGTTTGGGGTTTTCAAACAGTATCACTGTAAACCTGGTTGTACGTATTCACTGTGCACAATGCACAGTGAATACGTACAACCAGGTTTACAGTGATACTGAGGGTCTTTGGGGTTTCCAGAAGACAGAAAAAAATCCTTGGGCTGTACCCTGTAATAAACTAGGGAAGAGTGAAAGTAGGGTTAATGTTGTGAATGGAATCGGTGGATGTATCATGTGACTTGTTTGACTTCAGCTGTGAGCGTCTCGATTCAGTAGAACATGAGCCAACCAGAAAGCACCAGCTGAGTTCTCACTTGCCTCTCAAGAAAAACAGACTGCCGCCATGGCAGAAGAACCTCGAGGTAGGTGGCGCCCTCTGTTCGACACTGGGCGGCCATGTTGCTTGGTTTGCAGATGGGTTGTGGTTCGCTAGCTGATGGTGCTTGGTAATAGTGTACATTCGTAATTTTGCAGCATTCCAAAATAAACACAGTTCAACACATGACCGTCATGGTTTGTACAGCAGCTAGCATTTATAAATGTATTTCAGGAAGTATGTACAACATGTATTAACAATAACTATAATTTCTGTTGTGGCTAAGTTTTTGGAAACCAAGCTGAGAGATGCATGAAGACAAGAGGGTTGATTAGGCTCAGGGTCGATAAATATTCCAGTTGTCAACAAAGGCATTGACATGCTAAGGAGTTATGTGGATTGGCACAGTTAAAAAATTTAAGGTATATTTGTAAATGATAGTGGAATTGCATGTGCAATTGTTTCAACTATCTAACACTAAAAGAGGAATGTTGTAATTTTATGATATCCTTAAGGGCAACATATATATATATATATATATATATATATATATATATATATTTATATAATATATATATAGTTATATATAGTTATAATATTATATATATATATATATATATATATATATATATATATATATATATATATATATATATATAATAATACAGAAATAAATTTATGTATTTCACCACGTTTGTTTCAGCCATTGTCTGTGGCTCTGTCAGTCACATATGTATTTGATGGCCATGTCATGTAATTTAGTCATCCCTCCCCAAATGGGTTTGGGATGAGCCCTTAAGGTTTCACTATCCTTGTGTGCAATCACCAATAAATATTCCGCTGTGTATTATACACTTTATGTATGCCAAAATACAAGTATAAAAATGTATTTGTTTTGGGTGGTTTCTGGACCCCATATGTACTTT
Organism: Ridgeia piscesae; assembly: GCA_025642075.2. NCBI lineage: Eukaryota > Metazoa > Annelida > Polychaeta > Sabellida > Siboglinidae > Ridgeia > Ridgeia piscesae. Next base: position 212,214 of record JAODUO010000186.1, read on the forward strand.
CGCTTAGATAGTCAATTATTAGCATTCCCCATCGACAGCTATATACGTTTCATCTATTTGGGGGAATTGCCTTTTGCTATCTAGGTGGATGCAATACCCATGTCTTGTCTTTAGTATTTACATTACTACATATGTTATTAAAGGGTATTATTGTTTTTCACACACATTCAGTGATTCTCTTTTGCCACATAAACATAGCAATAAATTAATTGCACAGCAGATTCAATACACATCACATCCTATAACAGTTCTATTGATGAGGTGAGGAGCCAATGGGTAAAATGTATTTAGTTGAAAATACCCATTTATCATTAAATGATTGAATAAATGTCTTTTAGAACATGCATTAATAGTTATAATGTTGGTGTAGTAAGCATGGATTATCTGTATGACCAGGTTTACATATTAATATGCAGTACCCGGGGTAATTGCAATCATAAATGTAATCCCTGCTTATATATATTATTGGGATGACAATTACAGCTGCAACACCTCTGGCAGACATACATAATTACACGGCAGCCATGTTGGAATTTACAGGTCATTCATGTTTACTTGTTAGTTTCTTGTGGGTTATTGAAAAAACATTTGTCCAGGGCGATGTAATACTTGTAATAATAATAATAATAATAGTACAGGATCTATATTGAATGCCCATTGTAAGTGTATAAGGACACATGGAACATCTGCTTAAGAGTAACAGTATTGAAATCCATGTTCTTGCTTGCACTGTTTTATGCACTCTTGGGTGTGATTGATGAGAATTAGTTTTAAACAATAGTTTAGTCCCAAAATATTTTGGATAACGAACATCCCAAAAAAGTATTTAATCATAGTGAACAAATAACACACACAAACACACATACACACAACACACACACACACACACACATACACACACACAAACACACACACAATATATATATATATATATATATATATATATATATATATATATATATATATATATATATTTGTGTGTATACATATATGCTAAGTTTTGGTCACTATCATTAAATGTTGTTTTAGGATGCTTGCTATAAAATATGTTGGGACATGTATATGTAAATAATAAAACAAATTGTGGATAATACATAATATGTGTGTTATACTATCAGTAATCTTACATGACAACCAATACATAAACCATACAAAACAGAAAAGAACAATAACAAATTAGGGTTTGTTTGTGTGTTCAGGCTCAGCCTGTACCGTGGGGCGTTGGGCCTGGCTACGTCCTCTCAAAGAGCAAAAGCAAGATTGCTATGTACATCAAGGCGCAACAGTTCTTTGAGTCTCAACACGCTGATGACAAGTAAGTCACGCCTTCTGTAAGAGGAGTCTGTATTCTTATGAAAGTAGCAGTCCTTTCATTGCCTAGGTGTTACTGGTTTTTCTACTTTAACTTTAAAGTTGAACTACAGATACGTTTTTGTTGTGAGTTTCACTTATTGCATTGTGAATGGGAGAAACATATAGCCATGTATGAAGGCATGCTTATACAGATGTGTATACTATATACATGCACACATAGTACATATGCACGGACACATTGTCCTACAGACATAAGCATGCTGCTGGGACAAACACGTTAGCATGCACACCCACATATATCACATGCACACACACACACACGCACACACACACACGCACACACGTATGCACGTGCACACACACACACACTCACACACGCACGCACACGCACACTCACACACACGCACACGCACACGCGCACACCACACGCACACGCACCACACACACACACACACGCACACATGTATGCACATGCACATGCACACACACACACATACGCACACACACGTGCACACATGCGCACACAAGCACACACGCACCCACACGACACACACACACGCACACACACGCACACACACGTATGCACGTGCACACACACACACACACACACTCACACTCACACGCACACGCACACACGGACACGCACACGCACACACACACACACACACGGACATGCAAATTTTTATATTTAAAAAGTTTAATGTGTTCATGTGTTCAGTGAAGTGGTGTGTGTCATAAGATAGCTGTTTATTACGGATTTTGTTTCTGAATTGTCCTGTATGATTTACTCCTTTACAGTGAAAAGAAGGAAGACCCTGAGAGGTATGTTATTCTCTATTTTTATCTTTGTGATTTATTGTAGTAACATGCAAGCATATAATCACGATCTCAGTTAACTTTTAATATTTATTGGCAGTTATTAAATGTAAGAAACCTGCTTAGAAAAAACAGGTCAGGTTAGCAAAATACCTAATATAAACTGTTGAAATATGCACATGTGCAATGAATTTGTATTGATAAAAATTTAAACTATGCAGTTATTTTAAATGAATATTATGAGTATAAATTCAAAATATCACAAAATGTATGTTTGCAGAACAGGTAATTAGATTGATAATGTTTGTCAGTTGTTGACTAACATGTCCTTTCTTTTTCATGCTTTCATTGTGGATTCCCAACAACTGGTTATGATGTCATTATCACTGCTATAACAAACATTAGTTCCCTTTCCCGTATAGCAAAATCCCACCATCCCATCCAACGCCCAATATCCTGCCTTGCCCGCCGTAGAACAATGGTGGCTCCACCTATTAAGCAGTTGACAAGTTCCCTGAGATTTCCCCCTAGTGGCAGTGTTTCCTTCATCGACGCCTTCTCGAAAGTTCCCGGTTGCGACAAGCTAAACTTTGTGAGATCCTTGCAAAAACTCGACGCCTGCTCCACCCATGATGATTGGATGACAGAATGCACCAATAGCAGCCCATCCACACCATCCATCTCACTACGGAGATTCCAGCTGAATCTCGCGAGAACAGCTCTGACCCCAACCCTCTACCAGTGGCACAGCAACAGTGGGATACGGCTGCGTGTAGCACCAGTGCCGCCACCTAGTAGACCGCAGAGCAAACTGCGTTCCATGTGGTCGACCAGCAGCGCTTGCTCCGAAAGCGCCGGTCGGACGACACCTGTGGATTTTCCACATTTCTGCGTTGACCCTGAAGGCAACCAGTTGCAGCCATGTCATATTTTACGGCGACCACGGGCGCAGTCAGCAACAGTGCTGCCACGTGGTGGTGTTCGATGGCCACTCAGGACTCAGTCCGCAACCCTCCCAAAGAGGGCGCTGATCTTGGCCAATCAGCAGGCTTTGAGGAGGGAGAATCCGAGGACCAATGTCCCATGTAAAGTTCAGACAAGACACATTGAGTCCAGGCAGCGAGTCATTGAGATAGCATACGGAGAGGAGGAGATGGAGGTTAAAGATAACCATATCATGTGCAGGAGAACCTCAATGCCGAGACTTAAGTTCTACCATGCTCATCCAGTGAGGGACGGTGAGTGGTCAGTGGCCTGCCCACTGGCCAGACAAACTGTACAGCCAGACGAAACCTCTCTACCTGACTTCTGCCGTCTTCCCCACAGTGAGGACCGTGACGACAGTCTCGACGTAGAGGGAGACATATTTTCTACACAAGGAGCTCATTCAGATGATGGAAGTATGCCCAGTGAGAAGGCAGCTCCCAAGGTACATTTTGAAGAAGACAGAAGAGAATGGCCGCTGGAGAATGGAGCAAAAGATGTCAGCAGGTGCACAGGTCCAGTGGTCAGTAAGACTCATGACCTTCACATCCACCTTGACTGTGGCCACTGTGTAGGGCCGGCAGACTACGACATGGTCAGCACTAGCAGTGAGAGCACGTGTAGAACTTGCAGAAGTCATGATGCAGCCAGCAACAGGATTCACGATCCCAAAGGTTTTGATAGAACACATGAGAGTCATGATTCCATGGGTAGTAGAAGTCACAATCCCAGACGCAGAAGTCATGATGCCACTGGTGGAAGTCATGATACTATAGTTGGTCATAGTCACACATGGAAAATCCATGATGACACCAACAGAAGTCACGCTGCAGATGTAAGTCATGATCCATTATGTGGGATTTATTATCATAAAGACGAAAGTGATTCGACAGGCAGAAGTCATGACGTCAAAGAAGGAAGTCATGATAACAAATGTGGAAACTATAATCTCCTAGATATAAGTCATAATGTCACAAACATACGTTACGATGTCACTGACAAAAGTCATGATCCTAAAGGTGAAAGCCATGATGCCACTGATGAACACTGCGAAGCTATGAGTGGAGGTCATAATGTTGAAGGCAGAAGTCATGATCCCAAAGGTGAAAGTCTTAGTGGAAACCATGTGGCTGCAGCTGACACCAAAATACTTCAGCACATATTGGACGATTCAAAAAATGCTCAGTTGTCTAGTCAAGAAGATAGAAGTGATGACCTGTGGTCAACCAGAAAAGACCTCTTCATGGACACAGCCGGTTGGTCTGATTCTATTGCCCCAAGTGGTCTGGCTGAAGAAGACACATCAGGACTGGACACTGTCCCTGCTGTTGCAAGCAATCACTTCTATGTGAAGGATCACATCTGCGGTACCAGAACACACAATATTCCCACGACAGAGGAGCACACCAGACATTTTCAGATAATTCCTGATGGTGCCTGTTCACCTCAAGAACGTCACCCTATTGCGGGAACAACAGATACCACAGAACATTGTTTTCCTCCATCTACAAATTCCCACCAAACTTTCATGACAACACAAACCATACTTGAAGCAGGCACAAACAAGGGCACCCTTCCATGGGTCACTGACTCCACCAAGAAACACGACATTACAATTTCTGTGTGTGACACAACAGAAAGTCACATTGTCACCGTGGCGGAAGACACTGTGCCATCTGGGATGAGATTAGAGGACCATGTCACCAATGGACATGGACAGAAGGAGCAGGACACTTGCTTTGATGTCAACAGAAGTGAGACAGATATAACTCAGCCACACGAGTCACCTTCCTTCCAGGATCACTATACCGATGGCACTTCCCACCACACGGATCTGGTGACGTCAACAGAAGAACAGGTATTGGGACATGAGGTGATTCCCAGCAGAAGTGACCATTTTAAAACCGAGACTGATGTCACGTCATCTTATGACAGTTGCATTGATAGTGACATGACACCAAGAACACGGCAAAATGTGGCTGCTGAAGACGGCACCTCTTTGGAAATGTCACAAGATTCTTCTGACCTACATCCAATAGCAGTTTGTGGTAACTCTCTACATGGAGCTACCACTGAAGACATGTTACCGTCTGTGAATCACGGCGATGTGTCGGACCAGATTGTGGTCACCAACGAATCGGAATCAACCACATATCACCTCCTCAGAGAAGGTCAAAGGTCACTGGAGCACAATGAAGTAACCATGGCAGCTGATAGTGCAGTGTGGGAATCAGAGACACATGAACCATTTGCTGACGATGATTCCATCGCGACTGAAGCCTACCTCCTTTCAGCTCCAGACATCATTGATCTCTTCCCGAATTCAGGAGAAGACATCACGTCAACGTTTGTCATGTCGTTCCACGAACGACTGCAGAAGATCCAAGACGGCCATGACCTGGTTCCGCAGTTCAAAACCAGTGACGTTCAGGTGGATCCAATGTACCCGGACGTACCTCAAATGTCTGTATCAAAACCAGACAATATAATCTCATCCAAGGCCAAGAGGAAACATGTCATACACAGGGCCAACACCCCTAAACCCAGCCACGATGGAAGAAGAAGGCAGAGTCTCACAGCTCAGCCACAGAAGCCCAAAGGTGTGAAACCGGAGCATGACACGTTTAAAATCCAGAGTTTACGGACACGACACGACTTGTCCGATTCGCCGAGGAGCGCACGCACACATAGAGAATATGACAGCTCCAGCATTCCTGTCATTGTCCTTACGTCCGACACAAACGAGGTGACATACTTGAGCGTCAGTCCTCGACGGCGGATGTCACATGATGCATACTGCTATAATCCATAGGAGTGTCACTGTCATTGTCACAACATGTCACATGTTGGTCAGACGGATTTGGATAAAGCACACATTGATCACTGTAAGATATGCTGCACCTTGTAGTGAGATCACAGTAGTGTTCTTGTTTCCTCAGTCACTTGCAATAGAACCAAGCACTTACTCCTTCTATAATACCGGCCTGACCCCTCCCCCTAGTGGCTGGTTTACAAGGCTGATACACAGATGACAAAGGCTTCACATTATGACATTTACATATAAAATGGGTCTTGCAAGCATTGATTATAACATTCTGGTGAGGAAATAAATACACTAATGATTTTATAAAGTTCTATGGTAAAATATATTGTATGCATAATATATTTTATAATACAAAATATTTGGTATATAAATGTACAAATCCAATTGAATATATATGTATATACACAGTCACAAATCCTATAATCTATCAAATGTTTTGCTAATGTTTTTGTTCCACAGAGGTTGTTGTAGAGATTGTGTTGTTGTGATGTGATGTGATGTGATGTGATGTGATGTGATGTGATGTGATGTGATGTGATGTGATGTGATGTGATCTGATGTGATCTGATGTGATCTGATGTGATCTGATGTGATCTGATGTGATCTGATGTGATCTGATGTGATCTGATGTGATCTGATGTGATGTGATGTGATGTGATCTGATGTGATGTGATGTGATGTGATGTGATGTGATGTGATGTGATGTGATGTGATGTGATGTGATCTGATGTGATCTGATGTGATCTGATGTGATCTGATGTGATCTGATGTGATCTGATGTGATCTGATGTGATCTGATGTGATGTGATGTGATGTGATGTGATGTGATCTGATGTGATGTGATGTGATGTGATGTGATGTGATGTGATGTGATGTGTTGTGTTGTGTTGTGTTGTGTTGTGTTGTGTTGTGTTGTGATGTGATGTGATGTGATGTGATGTGATGTGATGTGATGTGTTGTGTTGTGTTGTGTTGTGTTGTGTTGTGTTGTGTTGTGTTGTGTTGTGTTGTGTTGTGATCTGATGTGATGTGATGTGATGTGATGTGATGTGATGTGATGTGATGTGATGTGATGTGATGTGTTGTGTTGTGATGTGATGTGATGTGATGTGATGTGATGTGATGTGATGTGATGTGATGTGATGTGATTTGATCTGATGTGATCTGATGTGATCTGATGTGATCTGATGTGATCTGATGTGATCTGATGTGATCTGATGTGATCTGATGTGATCTGATGTGATCTGATGTGATCTGATGTGATCTGATGTGATGTGATGTGATGTGATGTGATGTGATGTGATGTGATGTGATGTGATGTGATGTGATGTGATGTGATGTGATGTGATGTGATGTTGTTGTAGAGGTTAAACTGTTGTTGGTGTGATGACCTTTCATAGTAACTGTAGTTGTTGTAGATATAGCGTTGTTGTTGTTGTTGTTGTTGTTGTTGATGGTGATGTGATGTGGTCTCACAGTGACATTGGTTGTTGCTCAGAGTAACTGTAGTTGTTTTTGAGATTGTGTTGTTGTTGTGATGTAGTTTTACTGTGGTTGTTGTAGAGATGGGATTGTTGTTGTGATGTGGCTTCAGTAACTGTGGATGTTGAGATTGTGTTGTTGTTGTTGTTGTTGGTGTCACATGACTGATTTTGTAGTGATGGTGTAGTTATTGAGATGTTGTCACTCCGTGGTTGTTGTAGAGACGGCCTCATAGCCCAGCTGCAGGAGCAGATAGATGACCTGACAGTCTCTCTGGAGGAGGAGAGACTCAACCACAGGGAGACCAGGAGACTGGTCTGTGTTGTTGTTGTGTATGAAACAAAGTGACCATGAACAAGTTGTAGACAGGTCACAGGATGAGTCAGTTCTTAAATATAAATTGTGTTTACAATTTAAGATGAACTGTTATAACATACTACAAAACAATCTTTATTGTTTCTATGGAAGAATTATGTCTACAACAGTCTCTCATAGATAAACATTTCCAGTGTCATGAAGCACAAATGCCTCTTTACAATACTTATGTAATATTTTCCAGTGATCAGTGTGTAACAAATAACATTTTAATAAACTGATACTCTTTGTTACCATTAATTTCTTGTGTCTGTTGGTGCTTATTTTATGCTAAACTTTTGATTGTCCAGGTCACGGAATCGTATCTTTGTATTTTACATTGAAGTATGTCATTATTCCGTAGGCTGCGGAAGAAATTAAGCAGAAAATGGATGAACTGACCAACCAGAACGTGGACGACATACGGTGAGACTAACAGCTGTGTTCTGTGTGTTGTGTCTGGTCTGAGATGTGAGTGAGTTACTCAGACATGACCAGTCTCCTCCTGGTTCCCTCACATCCGTCACACTGACCTTGACTGACTTCATCAATTTCAGTTTTCTTCCTCTTCTCTTTTTCCTCACTAAATTTGCACAACTTTTTCTACCAATTCTCCATTCCCCTCCATCTGCCCTGTCAGTCCTCCGACAACTGTCCTCTCCTCCCTTTCCTCTCCTCTCCAATCTACAAACATGTGACTCCACGTGGAGACATGCAGACAGGACAATAGGAAATACTGGTGAAACGATCAAATAGATTAAATTAGTTTGGTTTCGACGGAACCATGCCTCTGCAGAAAGAGATATCAATTCATTATAATGTTGTGTGATTTCATTTCATAAAGGTGTTTCTCTTCCAGTACTAAAGTCCATTTTGACGACTAGAAAAAGGACACACTTGTTATTTGACAACGTCAGTACAGCTTTTCAATTTTGAGATTAACCGATCGTTTTGTTTGGTGCAATTCTCAGCTTGATTTCCAAAGATTTAGACGCAAGGGAAGACTGCTGCATTAGTATTATTAAACTGAATGCATTATTTAAACTGTTAACACACTATAGCTTTCAGCAAACCAGATCGTATAATTGGCTAAGTGTATTGGAGCTGTGATGTGACGTTTATGTGTAGGATGCTGAGGTATGAGCACGGACAAGAGGTTGATGCACTCAGTGTGAAGCACGCGCAGGAGCTGGGTCTTCAGAAGGAGGAAGCCGAAGCCACACTCAGTGAGTCTTCCACCAGATGTACACAGAATGTTTAGGATAATGTCACCCTCAGTGTGGTTAGGTTGATGCCTCGTGCCGTAAGATTAGACTAATGTATGTAGGTTGTGGTTGGTGCCACCGTCAGTAAGTTTAGGTTAGTGCCACTGTCTGTTGATGTCACTCTCAGTATGTCTAGATTTATGCCACCCTCGGTATGTTAAGCTGTCCATAAGTTTAGTCTGATGGTACACTCAGTAGGTTCAATCAGATGCCATCCTCAACAGGTTTAACTTGATGCCATCCTCAACAGGTTTAACTTGATGCCACCCTCAACATGTTTAACCTGATGCCACTCTCATTAGATGCCACCATGTGTAAGCGAAACAAAACATAGTGTATTCACAAGTAATGTTTACACCAGTAGAACCCCTCAGTTACGATCACCCTCAGGACTAAACCAAAGTGACCTGCGTAGCCAGGTGGCCATATTAGCAAGACTAATTTTCAGACGAAAATAACTCGGGACTTTCCTAGATTGTTAATTGCCATGCGACTGCATTAGAGAGGTGACCACAACTACGGCTCGTTTATATTCACCTGATGATGTTTGCCCGCCAGAGAAACTGCGAGGGGAACATGAGTACCTGCAGGCCGCGTTTGAGTCGTACAAGAGCCAGCTCCAACAGGAGCTGGAGGAGCAGTGGCTTAAGCAGGACGAGGAGCAAAAGCAGAAGACCTCTGATGACCTCCGTGAGGCCATCCTGCAGACCAGTGAGTGACCTAGCTAGAATCGAATGATCCTAGAGCTACTCTAGTAGGCTAGAGCACTGCACTCTCAACCAAGAGATCCTGGTTTGAATCCTGTGCCGCCATGTCAAACCTTGGCCAAGTGTTTTCTCTCTATATTGCTGCAGTTTGCTCAGCTGTATAAGTGAGTACTTGGCTATAGACAGTAGTGGATATTTGTGTAGCAATAGTCTTTGTGCATTAATTACAGCGTGGCTGGATGCTGAGATGTTGTTCGACTGAATAGGTCGTAGTGTGCTTTGAACAGTCCTAAGGATTGGATACTGTGCTATATAAGAACTTACCTTTACCTTTTACCTTTGCTACTACCATTTGAGTCTTGTATGCACCACTGTCACATCCTGTGCAAAACAATAGTGCAAGACCAGTGCAGATTGAAATAGGCATTAAATAAATGTTATTCAATTACATGTGTTATGAAAACAAGAACACATGATCAATGAATACATATTCACAGCAAGGTCGGCCCCAGTGTCACTGCTAATCAATACCTACAAGTCCCTGCCCTCCAGCTCTAACTATACCACTACACTGTATTCACAATTATGGTTATTAATGGTTCTTATTAGCTGTAATTATCCTTCAGAATGCAAGCTGAGAGGGGAATATGATGTTGAGAAGACAGAAATGAAGTCGGAATGGCAGAAAGAAGTTCAGGGTCTGAAGAGGACCCACAAGAAGGAGATGGATGTGAGGCCTTCGTATGTCGACATGTAGCAGGATACCCTACGCTTTATATGTTTGTATACAGTAATGTAAACCTTGGGAATCTGAGCCCAGGGATGCTACATACAGTCATTCCATTTGGGCAAGAATGGGTTCAGGGAAGAGTCGTTATTGCCGTACAATTCATTGCCACCACACTGATATATTTTCTGATTGGTCATCTTTTGCACAGTAATCACAGTGTGGCTGAACACTTCCAGTATACATTTGTAATGCCCTGATATGTTATGCTATACATGTAGAGTTATTCATTCAAATGGATATCATACGTGGACTTGTGAAAGATCAAATATTGTATCGTTAACTGATATTTTGTGGATGTGGGGATGGTTCATGGATTTAGATTTCAAAATCCATCTGGGGCTAGAAAACTTGTGGGCTCAATATTGCAAAATTTTCAAAAGGCTGTATGTGGACTTCCATCCACAGAATTTCGTGTTATTTACGTCATTGTAAAGATAACTATGCCATCTACAAATATGTCTCTGGATGTCTGGCAGTCTGCATACTTTTAAATGGTTGGCATTTTTCAGTTACAATTTATCGATGTTGATAGGCTGGAAACGTGTGGGTTGAGCTTGTGGAGAGATTCAAATGTTGGCCATTTGAAGTTCGGTCTATTTTTGGGAATCAAAATTATGCCAACAATACTTTTCTTAGATTTCAATGCAGATTATCAAACTTTGTCACGTTCCAGTGCAGAAGATTGTGAGGGTGCTCTCTAAGATTTAGTTTATAGATATCATTAGCATAAATGTGGTTTCTCCCAGACAGTTTATTTTTTTCAGTGCAAAAAACTGAGCAACTCAGCTAGAATACTTACCCAGGACAGTGGGGGGTGACCTCAAGGAATCACATTACTGGGTAACTCGGCTGGTATAATATAAACGTTAATTATTGAAATAAGTGATGATATGTTGTTACCATGGTTACAGTTAATGATCAGACGATTCTCGAGTGCTGCAGCTGACCTTGCGAGATTGGAAGCGATGGAGAAGACTGAGGAGGTGGGATATCTGGGAAGATGTGGGGAACAGCTGGGACTTCTTTGTGTCTTTCACTATTTACTTAGAATGGATGTCACTGATAATAAAACAGCATTTGTTTGCACCATTTTTCTGGTTGCTTTGCCCTTCAGAGAGGAATTACACTGTGAAATTATTAATAAAATGCCACCCTCCGTAGTATGGAATAAATGAATATGAAATGAATATATAATGCCTTTAGAGTATTAAAAAATATTGATAACAATAAATAACGTTACAATAACTAAGAACATTTTAGAAAATAAAGTGTAACATTAAATAATGTCAACAATAAGATAATAAATAACACACAAAAAAACATTAAATAAATTAAATGTGTAACAATAAATAATTTTTTTAATAGGTTGCATGAAAGACTTTGTCTGTGGGTTATCTCATAAAAACAATATTTAAAGCGGAAACATTTGTTGTAGGAGCGACAGAAGAAGATGGCTGACATGAAGGAGGAGTACGATGACATGTTTGGGAGACTGGCAAAGGTGACAGGAGAGCTCGCACAGACGGTGAGTTAACACTCAGGTGACATGTCAGCCTAGTAATGTGTCACTCTAGTAATGTGTCACTCTAGTAATGTGTCGCTCTAGTGACGTGTCGTTCTAGTGATGTGTCGCTCTAGAGATGTGTCACTATAGTGACATGTCACCATGGTGACGTGTCACTATGACATGTCTGTCACCATTTGTTATCAGGAATACAGCACAATGATCAATACAACTGAGAATCAGGAATAGGAAATTGAATTTGAAGTTATACCCTCTCTTCATGACTTGGGTTTTGTTTTACATGAATTTCTTTCAGTCGGGGGAGAATAATGAGAATAATGTACAGTTATTTTAAAAGTAAATTTTTTGTAAATTTGTAAATAAAATGTAATTAATAGAAACAGGATACATTTATTCAACTGTGGAATACATTTTGTCATCCATATTGAGTGTTTAATATTTATATTAAGATTTAAAAATTAAAACCTGAAAATAATCATTATGAAATACATTACATTGGACTGTTGGCAAAAGTTAAAATAGTATGTTTGCGGGTGTATTTAGTCGCTTTAATTTCAACTTCTTAACTACTGCTGGTACATGTTTCTTGCAGAAGATCCGTCTAGCGTGTTTTGAGCGAGAGTTTGACGAACATGTGCAGAGGATAGATGAGAAGTATAGAGGCCAGGTGGACAACCTGAGGAGTCAGAACGCTGAACTCAGGTGAACATACACCTCATCACCCGTCCCCACACATACTCTCTCTCTCTCTCTCTCTCTCTCTCTCTCTCTCTCTCTCTCTCTCTCTCTCTCTCTCTTTCTCTTTCTCTCCTCTCTCTCTCCCCTCTCTCCCTCTCTCTACCCTATCTCCCTCTCTCTCCTCTCTCTCTCCTCTCTCTCTCTCTCTCTCTCTCTCTCTCTCTCTCCTCTCTCTCTCTCTCTCTCTCTCTCTCTCTCTCTCCTCTCTCTCCTCTCTGCTCTCTGCTCTCTGCTCTCTGCTCTCTCCTCTCCTCTCTCCTATCTCCTATCTCCTATCTCCTATCTCCTATCTCCTCTCTCCTATCTGCTCTCTGCTCTCTGCTCTCTGCTCTCTGCTCTCTCCTCTCTCCTCTCTCTCCTCTGTGTGTGTGTGTTTGTGTGTGTGTGTGCATGTGTGCGTGTGTGCGTGTGTGTGTGTGTGCATGTGTGTGTGTGCATGCGTGTGTGTGCATGCATATGTATGTGCATGTGTGTCTATGTGTGTAATTTAGCTAAACTGCATAGAACATATAACAACTACCTCCTACTTGTGTTTCTGTCCTTTAGGAGACTATATGTGAAGAAGTGTGGTCAGTTGTTTGAGGAGCAGGTCATCTCTGACCACTCGTGCTGTGTCCAGCTGAAGACAGCCAAGGACGTCATGAAGGTAGGACTTTACCTGTGTGTCCTGTCCTGTGTCACACAATGCCATCGTCACACCTTCTTTATTTACTAACCTGCTAAGTGTACCTGTGACCCGCCTTTTAAGGATGGAACGAATATTCAATTCGTATTCGAAACTTCGAATATTCTAATGTTTTCCCGCTATTCGATTTGATTCAACATTTTAAGATTCACAGCTATATAAATAAACAGCGCTTGAATATTTCACATCCTCCAGGCGAGCTTTTATTTTCTGACTTAAGTGTGAAAAACGGCAAATTACTCCTCACATATCTTATATGTATATGCATACACACACTAGGTTACAAATAAAATCACTAACCTTACTTAAACGAATAAACTTCACAAAAACAAACTCGTGTAAAACTCGCCGGTAACATGGTGCAATAGCATTGTCACTAGTGCAGCAAAGCCTTGCTGGCAGTTTTACTAATACTACACGTTTGGTCTGTTTTGTATCACCCATTTGACACCAGTCCCAGTCACTCCTAAAGAAATGTCTGCACCCCAGTCATTGCCTCGTTTCTCCTACTGTTCCCCAAAAGTGTGTTTTCTAACACACTTGCACTACTCACCACAGTGTGTTTACTAACAAGCTAATGTCAGCAATAAATTGATGTATGATCTCTGTGTGTTGTCGTCGTGGCTCTCACTAATGTGAAAAGAACAAACATTCACTAGGTCACGTGGTTATTGGTTATCCTGTGACATTTTAATAACCACTTGTGAGTGCGAAATACAAGGAATTCCTGTAATACTGATGCTTTTAATGTGCTACAATATTGGCACAAATGTTGCCCGTGCTGCTTGTTTTGAACAAATAAAATGTGTTTTGATTTAATTTTTGAGTTAGCAAGTCTCTTTGTGGGAAATTATACTGCCATCATATGAACGGGTTATCAGACAGTGCAGATAAAATAGCATGAAGCACATATTTAATTATAGCAAACTCCATATACAATATTACATTAGGTAGTTAAGTTTTGTTTAGTGTGTCTTATTTAAATAGCACTGGTATTTCTTTTTTTCTGTTTAAACACATTGTTACTAGTTTTTCTTTTGGATACATTACAACGTGAATCCTTATAAAATCTAGTTGGTCTTATTAAATTTTCTACATTCATATCCAGCCATTTTTTTATTGACTGTTGGGACCATTAATTATACATCATTGCCCTGATTTGGTGTGCCGTTGTCATGGTGATCCGCCATCTTGGTAATACACAAGCGAATGCTGTGCATCAATTGTGATTTGTGTACTGTGGAATCCAATTGATGAGATGGTATTTTGGTGGTAAACACCACCTGTGAAGCCTGACAGTGATATACATGGTCTCTAGGTGACCCGCCAATGATACACAGCTGGACAAATACTGGACTGTGTCCTTTTTTTGATTGTAACAGACGGTTGCAGTTGTGTGTAGCCTGCCAAGGGCTGTTGCTATGATATGAGGCCAGACGTCATGTACATATAAACACAAATCATCTCAGTTCCAATGCTTCTTGCAACTACCATGCCTGCATGGCCCTACATCACAGACATCTGAGTGCTTTGCCAACCGTTGCTGTGGTAATCCTAACTGGACGTTTGAACACTTCTGGACTAATCTCTACTAACCATTGTGTGAACAAGTAGGTGTTTCTTCTATGTTAATCTGACAGTCTAACTCATAACGTAATGGGTGTTTGGATGCATGTCAGTATTATTGTTGGCTTTGAGTTGTCAGAAACGTGTTGCTTTTTTGTCGGCGTCATGCTTACTAATATTGCATTGTCAATATTATGTCAATATCATGTTCCTATGAAATAACGTATTGTTTACTACACTCTAAATGTGTTCCTTAACCCCTATAAAAACAACATGGCTGTCATTTGCATGGCATTGCATCATGGGAAACTTGATTGAAAGGTAAATAATTAATGAAAGTAATATATTTGCACCCAGAATAAGATGTTGATTGTCTTTAAAGTGAATCATTGAAAGATGTATTTTGTGCCATAAATGATGTAACTGTTATGACATAATTCAACTGTTCTGACATCTTACAGGTTGTCATCAACACAAGAAACCAGTCCAACATCAGTGTGGCTGGGACGAATGAGGACAGCAACTCTCCACTGCCCAAAGACCGCCCAGTCAGTGCACCAGCTACATCCAGTGAGCTACGACTGGCCAGACAAACCGCTGGTCAACTCGACGATGTCATCAATGAAAGAAATGCGAAGCTAAGGGCGCATATCCCTCGTCCCAGCTACATAGGAAAGGAGGGAGATGGGGACAGTCTTCCACAGGGCACAAGTGGATCTGTCTCCCAGACCACACACAGGACACAAGAGGAGATGGAGAATTTACTGTTTGGAGCCTTGTAGCTAGGGTAGAGGTGGAGGACCAAATGTGTGAGGAAATATTCTACTTGGCTTTATGGATGTCATATAACGTGTGACAGCAGGGAAGACTTCATACATGCTTTACAAAGAGGGCAGGGGGTGAATCTGCTACACTTATATCTCAAGTGGTTGCTTGCCGCTGTAGCAATGGACGTTATTTACAGCATGGTGAAGTGTTTTGCCTGACATTCACATGATTGTTTCAAAATGAAATTTAATCAATTAGTTCATTTACCAATTTGTATATATTAATTAAATATAATTTGATGCATTGGTTGTTGAAGTAGCCTCATTTTGCTGCAAACAAACAAGGAAAAACCCAATTGATGACCATCTTTACGTTACTTTTAAACAGTAGGATTTAGTATCTACAAGCCAGAGAAATGTGCACAAGCCTGGTATATAATTCTGCTGAATTTGCATGAATTATTTAGTGAGGAAATATATAAGACTGATTGAAAGTCTTGATTACTGGTGTGACAGATATCTTCCAGGGCCCAGTTTCATGAGACCAATTTAGCATTCGCGCAGCTAAATCATAATAGAACTGACCTAGTTAGGTCGCGGTGGGGAATCCTGTATTTGTGTTGTGTCTGAACAACCTTTTTCTTTCTAGCTGCCACCTTTGTCGTTCGTATAGCAAATGGGAAGCTATGATGAATGTAAAGGATATCCAGTGTTAACATTAAAACTAATAATGTTGAGAGTGGGCGTGTCGGGAGCATACCGTACATATTTCAACTTCGGGAGCATACCGTAAATATTTCAACTAGCGTAAAGTTACGCCTACTAAATACATGGTGCAGCTAAGTGCAACTATGGAGCAGACTCGTGAAACGCAACTAGCGCAACTTCACAACGTTTTAGGCTTTCGACCGGTTATCGCCCGCTACGACGTCTTAAGTACGCGCCATGAAACTGGGCCCAGTATTGCATTCAGACAAAGTAGTAACTCTAGAAGAATCCTACATACATAAGTCTTACATTTGCAGATCATTCTGCAGTAAATGCAGCTGCGTGAATATCTTGATGGAAGAGTCGGGGTTTTCAATCTCTTACAAATTCTGTGTGCAGGATGGAGAGAGGGAGGGAAAGGACGAGTGTCGGTTCGGAAGCTGTGTTGCCTGCAGTACGATGTGGGAGTGGATGACAAGTAGAGCGTCTTCCCGGGCGTCTCCGCGGTCAGGCCACAGGATCCACGTGTGTCGCGGGATCGGCATGACCCTGTGGAAGAGACAGTCTTGCTTCCTGGGAAGCTGACGGACAGTGACATCAAACATGTAATGGCTGTTTTAAATGTGGTCTCTTAAGTTCACAAAGTCACAAAATATGTTCGGTGCTACATGGGTGATTTGGTGGGTTATGTGGGGGGGGGGTTGGTGGGTTTCATCGGGGTTTTGTCATCACCGTACTTTGATGCAAATAAATTGCAGCAGAGACATCATCTAATGATTGAACTAGACTCGCGCAAATTGCCACTAATAGACATTTTTGGGTGATTAAATCATCTTGTGTGAGGGTGATCTAATGTCAAATGCAAAGGTATTGGGGGGATTTTCGCCAACATACATAAAAAATATATGCGCAGTATGACAGTAACTCTTTCCTGGATTTTGACCAGAAGTAAGTACGTGTACCCGGTAAATTGTTGTACCCATCTGTGAGGTAGGAATTGCCACCAACTTGTTTATGTCAGTGTCATCAACTGTTGGCTTACTGTGTCGTCATAAATGTGACACCGATACTGACCATCTAGATGTTAGTCAAACTGTTTGTCTGTTGCCGAATGTGCCTGAGGTCATTACTCTCTGCTTTATCCCTATAGTTCAGAATGAGGCTCCTGTCAATTTCTTGCTGTCTTGCACAACCAATCTCACTCCCTTTATCGCTGGCCTGCCTTAATCTCCCTGCACACATTGCCTACTAGATCTCCATCCTACATTCTCCCAGAGTTATTCCACGTGGAAGGGAAACATGTCGCAAAGTCCTCACCACTTCTTGAAACTTTCTTTCCCCAATATGTAACCTATGGGCTCCCTACAGGGAAAACACATGGTGGAAGAAGTTGACATCAATACGTTAACGCTGGTTCACTGCAAGTGCATTCCCATATGGTTTCTACATACTTTTGCTTCCATGGAGCACTGGCATTTTATTACCAGTTGACTATTTCAAAGATACTTGATATGTGCATATCTTCTTGAGGGAATTTTTTAATATCCGACTCATCCTAGGCGTAATCATTTCACGATACAGTGCCAAAATAGAGTGGTTTGCTTCATGAGTGAATATACGCTAATGTAATTCTGATTGAAGTTGACTTTGTCTTGCTGCGTTTTGATGTTGTAAACATGTTACAACATGGCTCTACGTGTAGGTGGAACCAACATTATGTATTAGCTACAACTTTGGCATGACTTATACAAAATGAACATTTGATTAATATGGTATACAAAGTTAAGGGCAGTTGTTGATGTGATTCGTCACTGCATGATAGAATGATGCATAATGTTTTAATCAGTTATGCGATATGTGATAGACTTTTAGTAATTTATAAATGCTTTGTGTATTAGCAATTGTTGAGAATTTTTTTATTTACAACCATGTGTGGTGAACAAAATGTGTTACTGCGATGTTAGCTTAACGGCATTGTGTATACAAGATATTTGATACAGATTACGTTACCAAGACTCAGTATACAAGATACTCAAGATATGCTGATGCGCATTATAGTGAATTGTGTAACATTTTATGTCTCAGCTTATCGCTTTACATTGGCATATTGATGAATACACTATACTTGTGTGTAAGTTAATAGCATTGTATTTGTATGTAAATATTCTAAACAGGGTTTGAGTAAAAGTTGGTATTATTCTGGAGAAGAAACCATAATAATTGTGAAACCATTGTAATTGTATATATATATATATATATATATATAATATATATATATATATATATATATATATATATATATATATATATATATATATATATATATATATATATAATAACATGTACTATATATATATATATATATATCAATACACATGTATATATATATATATACATATATATAATATATATATATATATTATACATAATAATTATGTAGTATACAATAATTGAAAATTAAATGAAACAGCTGTACAATTTTTATTGGAATACAACGTTTTTTATAACACTTCTGTGTGCATAATAATATCTGGGACCATTTCACTGAGATAGAGCTCTTAAGAAAAATTCATCCAAACAAAATTTTTGTTAAATTTAATGATTTAAAAAAACACAAATATCCATTGTCACATTACGGTGGACACTATTTCTTTGACACGCCAGTGACAATGTATTGGTCGTGGTGTTGGCAGTTGTCAGGTATTCAAGGTCACTGGTTTAAGGAGCAAAATTGTCTTTAAAGTGTAAAATCTGGTTTAAGAGCTCTTAACATCATTAGTGAAATGGTCTGGTGTCTACAGTGGATGACGGAATCGCCAGAGGAAGTGTCTCAACAGTGAATCAGATGGTTTTCTAAACCACACATAATTACAACAAATGGTCAGTGTCATCACTTAAAAAGCCAATACATCTAGTATTATAAATGCAGGTATAATTCACAACAGCGCAGTAAAGCATATCATCCTGGGCCCAATTTCACCAGACATTCATACCATATAAAGGTTCATAGACGTACCACACGGGTGTTTCACGTAGATCATGGAACTGCAAACAACTGACATCCACCATGTTGTTAAAGAAAATGTTGATCAAGCCGTGACAATAGGCTCCAGATATGTGGCACATTCTGATACTCTGTCATCTATCTTGCCTAAAAAATTATTGCATCTGGATTTTTATAACGAAACAAGGCAGTTTTTAAAGCAACAATATGGGAATATTTTGCCACGCCACGCCACGCCACGCCACGCCACGCCACGCCACGCCATATTCCTTCGTATGAAATGTTTTGCGTGCAAATGCAGCATTAAACTGGCTGTCTGCTGGAATGCTACAAATACCAAGAAATAATAATGACAATGACGTTTGTTCTATGACCATATCAGTACAACCACTACTGCTACAACCAGTTCAAGTACCTTTTTTTCATGAATAAATCTATAATAAAAACATAATGGAAACAACATTTATTTATTTCACAAGATCCCAGTAAACTCACATTATTATTAGTTATTTCACCCACAGACGTCTGTGATATCATACCTTTTCTATCAAACAAAAGTTTGAATTTTACACAACGTACATTCAAGAAACACCTGCTATTGGAATCGGTTAACAACACTGGCAAACAAAACACAAGCTTCTACACTACACATTTACACTGGAATCTACACGAGGCAGTGCAACAGGCACAGAATGCACTGGAATGTGATCAAGTATAACAATGACTGTTGTTGGAATCAACAACCGGTCAAAATATTAACAAATTTAACAAGACAATGTGTCAGCCTAAGTAACATTTCTCAATACTAGTTTTATTTAGGTTTCTGGCAGTGTAAGCGAATTAACCAGCATCTATTTTTTATCACTGGAAACTCTTCAGTAACCACTGGAATTGTGGCAAAATGTCACCCAAAGAAACTCTGAAGTTCCAGTTGTGTAATATACATGTTTGATGCCCTGAGATCGTATTCTTATAATCTACATCAAAATTAATGTTAGACAAGTGTCAACATTCAGCTGACATGTCATCTTTTGTATCAGCGTCAACATGATGATAACACAGCTGAAACGTGTTGTTGATTACGACATGACGACTGGTTTACCAGCTGTTTGTCTTGCTGCCTGTCTCAGTGCTGACACAATCAAGACAGAGGTGGTCGCATCAGGGAGGTGTGAGCAACTTGTGAATGAACTCAAGGTACCTGGGTCTCTGGTCCTCAGACAACTTCTCTGACAGAGACGCCTGCAAAATACACTTGTTATCATCAGCTGTCGACATGACACGTCACTATAGAATGACACAGGTTTCACAAGTCGACATCAACACCATATATATATATATATATATATATATATATATATATATATATATATATATATATATATATATATATATATATATATATAAGAAGTCATAATCAGCAACAGCTGCTTAATTTGTATAGAAGTCACAATTCAGAAACAAGGCTTTGCATAGAAGTAAAATAACCAATCAGTAACAAAATAGCATGTATAGAAGTCACCAATCAGAAACAGGACCATGTATAGAAGTCACCAATCAGAAACAGGACCATGTATAGAAGTCACCAATCAGAAACAGGACCATGTATAGAAGTCACCAATCAGAAACAGGACCATGTTTAGAAGTCACCAATCAGAAACAGGACCATGTATAGAAGTCACCAATCAGAAACAGGACCATGTATAGAAGTCACCAATCAGAAACAGGACCATATATAGAAGTCACCAATCAGAAACAGGAACATGTATAGAAGTCACCAATCAGAAACAGGACCATGTATAGAAGTCACCAATCAGAAACAGGAACATGTATAGAAGTCACCAATCAGAAACAGGAACATGTATAGAAGTCACCAATCAGAAACAGGACCATATATAGAAGTCACCAATCAGAAACAGGAACATGTATAGAAGTCACCAATCAGAAACAGGACCATGTATAGAAGCAACCAATCAGAAACAGGACCATGTATAGAAGCAACCAATCAACAATAACATGTATAGAATCCACCAGGCAGCAACACTAACAACATATATAGAAGTTATCAATAAGAGAAGCAGCCATTAATTTACATATAAGCCATTAGTCAACACCATATTATATAGAATTACAACAGAAGCAGCATTAGAAGTGAACACCAGTTGGCAGCAGTAACGTATACAAGTCACATTACATCACATTTAGATGAAGCAATCTAGCAATAGTTCACATAAATACTTATATATGAATCATCTACAAGCACCAACACCTCTGACAAACCTTTAATCTGTCAAGGTATGTTTCGTTTGTTCCCTGCCACGAGTCTAGGAAGTTGATGGCCCCTTCTTTGTCTTTGTAGAAATCTACCATCAATTTCTGAAAATAAAAACATACCTGAATACACTTCAATTCACTTTTTTCTCAGTTTCTTCGTTAGTCGTAATTTAGTGCATTTAACTCTCCAGAAACTTTATATGGAGAAAAACAAAAAAATTAAAGAGAGGTAAATGTAGACACTTATAAATATATTATAGATGGGGCTATTGTGTGACGGGGTCAGCCGTGGGGTGTGTTCCTAATAGAAGTGACATGATAGTAATTTAGTGTCTATACAAAGAATGACTTATGATACATAACATAGAGGTGACATAACATATAGGTGACATAACACACAGGTGACATAACATACAGGTGACATAGCATACAGGTGACATAACTTACAGGTGACATAACATACAGGTGACAAAACATACAGGTGACATAACATACAGGTGACAAAACACACAGGTGACATAACATACAGGTGACATAACACACAGGTGACATAACATACAGGTGACATAGCATACAGGTGACATAGCATACAGGTGACATAACACACAGGTGACATAACATACAGGTGACAAAACACACAGGTGACATAACATACAGGTGACATAACACGCAGGTGACATAACACACAGGTGACATAGCATACAGGTGACATAGCATACAGGTGACATAACACACAGGTGACATAACATACAGGTGACATAACATACAGGTGACAAAACACACAGGTGACATAACATACAGGTGACATAACACGCAGGTGACATAACACACAGGTGACATAACATACAGGTGACATAACATACAGGTGACATAACATACAGGTGACAGGTATTCATGATAAAAAAAGGTAGCCACACGAGAGGAATTTAATGTTTGACAATGACTTTAGTGTTTGGCAGTGATGTCATGGCAAACTGACTGCTCGCTGTCGCATCCTACCTCACGTGGCTCGCAACGATAATGAAGCAAATTACCATTTCACTAATGACGTGATCTGTGGGTCCATCTTGACTCGAGATGTTGTACATGAGACTGACTGGCAGCCCATAGTCCAGGGGCCGAGTCTGAAATACAGGGCAACAATATAAGGAGATAACACGTTCAACCAATAGGTTAAAAAACAGTCTTCAGATTACTTGAAATGCTTTACAATTGAGTCCCTCGCAGACTGGTTCAATCCAACGGATTCTGCATATGGCAGTTACTGCACGAAGACTATTATCCACCACTGTATATACCCTTATGCTTTTGTTCAGTGACCTAGAGGGAACAAAATTGCCCAATATTTGAAATGGTAGCAGGAACATTAAAATATAATATCACCTCTTGATTGAGACTTATGTTTCAACCACTATGCCTCTGCATATCATAGAGTGACTAGACAATAAGCTAGTCCAAGATGTCAATTTAGATAGGCTACTTTTACGTACAAAATAATAGTGAATTCATTGATGTCAACGAAATGACGAAGCACTTGCCATTTCATAAATATATCGATGCCCTTAGCAAGGACTGTGAATTTTTTTATTGTGCTTTCTTATCAATGGGGTCACATCGTTCATTTCCATTCTCATTTTATTTTACGGCATGACACACACATTCGTGGAGTGGTTTTTATCTCAGATTTAAGGTCACCAAATTTTAAGTGATGCCATTTAAACCAGACAAAGACAACTTTCAACAAGTTAAACCACTCACCTCTGGAGGCGGCATTACCCAGAATGCATTGATGAGAGATCCTTCTTTTGGTGAGTCCCCACAGGTCGACGGTGCTGTATGAGGTGTAATGTGTATATTTGAGGCTGACGCCACAGTTTAACGTATCTTAGAAATTATCTCTTGGTAAACAGTGATCATATACATTCAAAAATGTAAACAAAAACCTATTGTTTTTAAAGAAACTTGACGTTTTCCCTTCCACAAACTCAGACCTTAAATTGACTAGATTTCAATGCCTACACATTATGAAATTTGTATCTGTTATCAAAAACAAAACAATGTTTTTTGCTACAATTGATAAAAGACGGCCGTGATTGGTAGAAATAATAACAAAGTCATCCAATCACCAAGGCAGCAACAACAACAAAATGGCCGCCCTTTCTTCAAACTAAAACAACCTCAGCACTACTCACACACAACAACCCCCAAACAGGGGTGGTAGCTGTTATCCACCCCACGTAGCATCAGCTGGTATTCCATCTGGGACTCAATGTCATTGAGCGAGGGGTCGGGGTTACATTTGGGGTGTGAATGGTACCACCCCACCAGGGACATTCCGAGTCTCTTCATTGTCTGGCGGATCTAAGTGAGCACAAGATGAACATGGTTTCGGCTGTGTTCAACTGATGTCCCTGCTATAGCGTTATTCCAGAAAGCAGCTGCAACTTCTGTGTTAAGTTTCGTTAATATCACCATTTCCAATCAATCAATACATTTCAAATATACAAAACAATTTTTTTCTAATAATAATTATTGGGTTAGTGGTAGTATTAATATGCAATCTGAAATGGAGTAGACAAGCAATAAAAAATTAAAAAACAAGTGCGTACTACAAACCTCTACTGACATTTACATACATTGATTAGTAATGTTTGTTACTATAATAAATATAAAAAGTGCACACTATTATATTATTATTTATGTAACACATTTTGATAACATAGATTTAATAACAAAATTAACAACAGTGTAACCTACCAAAATATATGTAAAAGAACATCAAACCGAGCAAGTCAAAAGAATTCACCTCATAGCACTATTATGTATCCAACATGTTATAACTCCTGTTAAACAACCATGATTTTATCACATATAGTCTCGAAGTTAAACACCACAGATGGAGATGGATCGGCCATGTCTGTAGAATGCCATTGACATCCATTCCGAGAGTAGCCATGCGCTGGACTCCTAGTGGCAAGAGAGCATGGGGGAGACCGAAGGAGACGTGGAGAAGAACAGGGGAGTGGCAGATGAAAACACTCGGATGGAGTTGGAGCCAAGTCACGAAGTAGGCGGCTGACAGAAAACATTGGCGTTCTTTGGTTGTGGCATTATGTGTGATCCACACGAAGAGGATTAAGTAAGTAAGTAAACAGAAGTTGACAAAACTCACCTCTATTTCTGTCGTCGGGGCAGTTTCTTTATTATTCAGATTGCATCGACACGGGAACGCCTGTGAAACTGTTAGTACTGAAAGTAATGAGAAAAACAAAGGTGTAAAAACACATAACAAAAATGTAACCGACACATTCTACAGCACATTGGAAACTTTGAGAAAGTTTAACTGTCAAAATCGAAATTGGTAAGTGTAAATATAAAATGTAACCCCATCTATCAACAGGTAATCTTGGTAATGCAATCATGATCTTACATTTCATAAATTACTATAACAGTGCAGAACATTTTAGTAAGTTGCATAATGCACTGATGTTTAGAAACAGAAAGTGAAAGTAGTCGCTCACACTGTGTGCTCGGGTCCCACCGGCCACCGAGGTAGCCCACCACTTCAGTGGACATCAAATGGCAGTGAAAGTCCTGAAATTTGGCAGAGCATTACAAACAGTCAGACATGAACTGGTGTACAGTGTATGGATTCAAGAACCTTGTCATTCTGAATACTTTGGTGTTTGTGTCAATCTGGACACTGGTGTTTGTGTCCAGATTTTCCAGTGTACAAATTGTGCACGTAATGGATGTATTAATTTAAGTTTATTTGAAGTGCCGAGAATTCTGGACTATTAATGTTATTTATTATATTGCAATAAACTTGGATGAACAACTATAAAGAGTAGTCTAACATTACATAATATTACATATGAAATACATGTAAAAAAATCTTAAAATCTTGTCTTTTTACTACCTGTCAACAGCATTTTGTCACAGCCGCCAATCAGCTACCAATATTGTATTTATTTCATGTTGCAACATACTGCACTGGTTAATTCTGGGTAGAGGAACAGACATCCTTGCTTTGAGAAAGTACGATTAAGAATCTATAGACCTTCGTGCCTCACCATGAGCAACAGGCAATCTGCAGAAAGGCAGACAGAGAACGGCTGAACTTTTCCCAGCATTGCAAATGTTGCACACTCCACCAATGTGCAGAGGTCACTGAAACATGAAAGGCCACCAAATGTGCAAAAACAAAATGGCCGAAACGGACTTTTTCCTCTGCCACAAGTTCATCTAGGATTGTTTCTTTTTATACAGAAAGTCATTGCAATGTTATTTTGAACATTACAAGTAGTGGACTATTATCACTCTACAAAGTACTATTCAAATGCAACATAATAAAGGTAACTATATGTTCATATGAAGTGACTGAGGACTAATCAAGATTCAGAGGTATAGGTATTCAATCCAATGATTTCATATAATAACATCGACAATTCAAAGAAAATTCTATATTTGAAATTATTATGATTTCACTGTTATTATTAGCAACTAAAGTCAATCAAAGTGATTAGATCATTTTCAACTTAAGGTAAAACATGTCAGACATAGTAAGTAGGTAAGGATACAGTAAACTTTCAAGATGCTGTATACTTACTGAGCACTGCTGCGTTTGCCGAGCGTGGAATGTTTCACAGAAACCCGAGATCGTTCAGGATTGTTTTGTGACAATACAGACAAGTTCAAAGCACCTAAAATAAAACCAAATTATAAACATATATAAACATATATAAATAAATAAATAAAAATTATAAATATATATATATATATATATATTGAATCATACTCATTGTTATTCAAGTGTAAAGGCTGTGATTGTTTAATTAAGTAAATTACATTGTCAGTTTAATAAGAATGAACACTTTTGCTATGAAGTAAATGTGAGCATATAGTATTTAAAAACCATTGTGAAGTTCAGTGCTGGCAATTTGCTAACACTATCTACAATCCAAGGAGACACATTTACTAAACCCATTTATAACATGCAAGTATCAGGAATAATAATAACACAACCATGATTATCGATTAATATTGACAGTAGTATAATAAACTATATAATATTCTTTCATTACTACTGTCTTAAAAAATTCACCAACAATTGCCAAAGAATTCTCCATGTTTATACCTTCCTCTTGTTTCTCCTCCTTCCCATCTTTACTGCAAGAAACATGACACATTTTCAACATGATTATATTACTAAAATTGTCAACAGCGAAGATGTATTGGTCTGTACATGTTGCAAAACTGGAATATTAAATTTTATGACCAAATCATGTACACAAAATACATAATTGAAGATCACAACAGGAATGTTTTATGTATTTACTGTTACAATTACTAATAAGGTTAGCATTTAAATTATTTAAATTCCAGTTGTCGTAGTTAATGATGAGTTAGGTTACTGAGACAGGTAATGCAACTGAGACGATTTTTGTTTTTGTTTTAGCTATACGTAAATTGATGTGATTTAGTTGACTTTCATTGGAGAACTTACACAGCTGCCATCTCCTTCTCTGATGAATCTGTCTCCCTGTAGATGTGAGTTGCATTTCCTGTGTTTCCCTGAAATAATAACCATCATAAAATTAGCACATTTGCACAACCTTAAGAGCTCAATGACAATGAATAAATTACAATATTCTATCAGTCTATAAACATACGACAACTTAGTTAGCTACAACAATGTTATTTATACATAAACAAATATGGGGCAAATTCCCTATTCACAAGGATAGATTTTAAGAAAAATGGATTTACGGGAATGGATTAGTAAGATACATAATTCAAAAATCCATTATTAAAAAAATCAGATTATCAAAAAATAATATATACATGTATTCTGCTAGAAACAGAAATGAGGAATTAAAAGGGCAAGGCCTTCTTGTCCATAAGACCATCGCAACAGGTACCATGGCAAATCTGCCTTGGATCAACTCAAGAACTATGCTATTTCAATATTTATAATAATGTGGCATAAATTGTTTAATAGCATTGTTTGTGCAATTGATATGCAGTTGCATCATTTTCAAAGTCGATATTCATTCAAATATCACAACGTTCATGTTTAAATTGAATAATTAATAACATTATAATAACACTAATAAGTAAATATAAACACATAATATCAAGTTATAAAATGGATAATATAGGCTTAAAATACATTATTTATTTTACAGTGTAAAATAAATAATAAAAGTACAAACAAATAATGGTAGTATCATTGCCAAATAAAACCTACAAGAATCAGCTAGAAAGTAAAAGATCTTCTAAAGTCCCACCTGTATCGTAACAGGCTTTGGATTATGTTTCTTGAACCAAATCGACTTGTAGGAGTCCAACTTGCGACCTTTGTACCTTACCTACAACAAAGATGATGTCTCAACTTTTGGACAGCACAACAATGTCACTACATAATGTGTTGTGCAAAGAATGCCAAAGATGCTTATTTATTTATACTAACTTATAGATAGCCTAACCATTTCATTCACACATAGCTTTGGTGGTCGGGTTTCAAGATGTTTTTAAATTGTTTTAAGGATGTACCTGTTGTATTATTACTACAGTAAAAACAACTGTTCCAACGCTTTAATCCACCTTAGATGCTGACATTTGTTTTAGGAAATGCTACGTTTTGTAACTCATATGAAAACATATTACAATAAAAAGCAACACACCATCTGTCAAGTTTTACAGATGTATTATCGAAATACAAAACCTGCTAGTGAATGTCATATCAAATACTTCTGCATTGTATAAATACACACCGATGCCCAGCCACACCCTGATTTCTTCAAGGGATTCACCATCTTCTTACAGTGAATGGCCCATGCACTTGGCGAGTTGAACATTTTATTCCGTTCCAGCCATTTTATTCGTCCGTCAGATAGTAGGTCCGCAGTAAATCTCTGACCCTACAACACAAATGTTGTAACATTGCACATTATTAACAAATGTTAGTGCTAAAAATAATTGACTGTGTTTAGACATATTTATGATGGCCAAATGAAAGAAATGCTAAATAATAAATGAATTACACAAAATAGTACGAAAGTGGTGAAACAACTAAAACACTGGTTCACGCTCTACATGAACAAATACTGGTATACAAGCTTTATTTCAAAAACAATTACCAGAAAGGTAACATCATACTTCCAGTTATGGATACTTTACCTAAAATTTAACATACTAAAAATATCACGGTATTCCATTTTGTGAAATGGCACAAGTGAAACATATGTGAATCTCATCTCGACTTACTTATGAAAGTGCGCTTAGTAATAAAAATAATAATTACAAGACCATCCCTAAGAAACTGTAACATACCAGATACTCGATTGACATGACGCCATCACCTGGCTCAATGATTCCTTCATTCATCAACATCGCCAGCGTGATTCCTCGGCCGCTGACCGCATGTCTCACTTTACGCATCGCAGGCAAATGCAGGTCAGTCTTCATGTTTTTGGTAAGGTCTTGTGGTTCTTCGTCGTCTTCTTCCGTTTCCTCCTCTTTTGCTGAAGATGGCATGCTCATGTCGCCAGCTTCCTCTGCAGTCATAAAGCAACATGAATGTTTGTTTGTAATAATATCTCGGCAGTTCATAAAATAAGGTTTCTTAGTGAACTATCTGTACTGTGGAAGTAGTTGTACTCGCACCAACAAGTTGGCGATGATCCAGTGTTTAATTTATATTCTGAGGTAGTAATTAAAATGGTCTTATCCAATCGAATCACATATCCAGTGAATGAAGTTGTGGCCAGGTTTAATCTTTACTTTAATACGCCTATTTATAGTCAAGTTTATAATTAGTCAAGACTCTCTCAGGCTCAGTTCTGCTCCAGACTCAAATGTATCAGAATCAGAACGAAAAAAGAGTACACCAGTGAATCAATGACTACATGTTCAGCCATTCTGATTCTTCACATTCATTGTGTGGTTACCTCGATCTAGCTGTCACTGTGTATAGAGGAACATTTCACAATCTGCACATGCGCTGTTTAAAACCATATTGATTAAAAACAGTGTTTTTTATATTATTTTTCCGATTTTTGAAGTGTTGTGACCTAGGTGTTGTTTTTGACCCAAGGCCAAGCCTCAACTGCTGCTTTGAAGGCTGTGAGGGTGCTGTCCGAGCCACTCTGTCGGGGATATTATTCCACAGTCGGATGGCTGAGGATGAGGCCCATGTTCGTCCTCTTAATTCGCTTCTTCTGTCGCACAGTTCATTGTCGACATTGTGTAGCTATGTCTATGAGAACGACACATTGGTCCATGCAATGACATGGTGTCAGTGGTAATGATGCCGACAATAGAATACACAGCTGTGACCGACTGTCAGTGTCACTTTCACACGCTGTTTATATCGGGGAATCCCAGTTCACGGACACGGGTGCAACCTAAAATAAAATGTCAACAAACGACGAAATACTGTTTATCTGCAACGTAACTTACGAAGATAGTTCTGCAATCGATAGCTAGAACCCACCCATTACGATTCTCCCGGTGGAACAAACCACGAGCAGGCCACTTTCACGAAGCGACCACCTGGAACCAACCACCTGCTCTGTCCTTTGTTTACGAGTCCACGGTACGACCTTCGTGTCTCCGCGCACCGATTTTCCAGAGGTGATTTTTTTACAGTAGGATTCATGCATTGTGCAGAACTCATATTAGCGATTCACGCATGTACGACGACTATAGTTCAGTTGTATTACATTATTAAATTAGTTAAGTGTAACTGATTTCACGAAATGATTTCGATATGAAATGAATAGGTTTGCTACGATTACGCCAGAGGGCAACACTGTCTCAACTACGCTGGCTACTGGTCGCCAAGAAACTGTATGAACCATAACGTTATAACAACACAGTTATCTTTTTAGCGAATACACAAATGTGTGACATTTCTTCCGAAGAGTCGTAGCTAAATTAATCTTTGAAACTATAACGTAATAGATCCTATACAAACGTATACAGCTATATAGCTGTTTTCTAGGGACATACAGAGAGATGCAAATTTCACTGGGTGGTAGTGCTAGGCCCTATAATTAACCATTGCACCGACAGTTTTTCGACGCATGTGCATTACAGCATGGGAATGCACATGCCGTCGTTGCTGGTGTCTGATAACGTGTTTACTATAGAGTCGGCGCATCTGTTAGAACGTTTGTCGAATTGCAGAATGCGCTATATTTGTTCCAGCAACAAACGCATGAGAGACGTCCTTCTTCTTCTTCTTCTATTAATCAGCCAACATCAATGTTTTGATGATTATGCTGATTTGTGGAGGTTGCAGTAGACACTTCTGAAATGTAGTGAAAGGGTGTGTGACATAGTAGATGGGGGTAGTAGACATAAGAAATAAGAGGGGAGGGGGAAGGGGAGGGGTGGTCTGTCTGGTTACAGGTGGGCAGCAAGCCTGGACTTGAAACAGTCCAGGGACTTGGCTGCCACTATTTCCTGGGGCAGGCTGTTCCATTCGGGGATGGTCCGGGGGAAGAATGACATCTGTCTGTACTGTGTCCTGCAGTAGGGGATATTGTAGCTGTGTGTGTTGTTCTTTCTGTGGCTTGATCTGGTTTCTGTTGGCTGTGGTAGGTATTCAGAATCAATGGTGATGAGGTGGTGGTGAAATTTGTAAAACATTTCAAGTCGAGCTTTTTACGGCGTTGTTGGAGTGTGGGCCAGGCAAGAGAGTCGATGATGGAGTTGACGCAGGATGTCTGGTGGTGTCTATTTGTAACCCATCTTGCTGCACGGCGTTGGACTTTTTCTATTGTTTTTATGTTGTTTGCAGAGTGTGGGTCCCAGACAGTGGCCGAGTACTCCAGGATTGGGCGGACAAAGGCTTTATATGCTGTTTCTTTTGTTTTCTTGTTTCCGATTTTTAGGTTTCTTCTGAGGAAGCCGAGTGTCTTGTTCGCCTTATTGGTGATGGTGTCTATGTGGAGTCCCCAATTCAGGTTGTCTTGTATGTTTACGCCAAGGTATTTTGCTGTGCTGACGTTTTGCAGGTTGTGTCCGTGTAGGTGGTATGACGGTACAATTTTATCTCTCTTTCGGGTGACACTCAATGTGTAGCATTTCTGTGGGTGGAAGCTCATGGACCACTGTTTCTCCCACGGCCTTTTGACGTACACCTGAACTTAGAACGCGGCTAACAAAACGACGCCAAACACTGTTGAAAAAGCGTTCAAAGATATTAAGTACTATGTCCGTTTGACGGTGCAGGAAGATTTGGACCGAACCACTATTCCAAAATGGGGGTGTGAGTTTGGGTTAGGGTCAGGTTTAGGGTTAGTGTCAGGGTTAGGGTTAAGGTCAAGTTTAGGGTTAGGGTCAGGGTAATACGTTTTATACAAGTCAAGTCGGGCTCCCATTGCTACAGCCACAGAGCGGCGACAACCTCACATCCCTATTTTGGAATAGTGGTTTGGTCCAATAGTCGTGCGTTAATGGACCGACTGTCGGTACATGGCGTGACTCCGCGCGACTGGAGCTTATTGGGGACTAAGCGAGACTAATTGGGGACTGGACACTAGCATAATATTCTAACGATGGATGACAGTTGTAGCTTCCGACTGATGAATACTATGAAAATCAGTTCATAAATATATTGTGTTATACGTTTCTTATCTTAAATGTCCGATTTAATATTGAGTTTACCACACTATCATAGACATATAGCGATTTACGTAGTGCAGATAATCGACACGATGCTAGGCTGTATGTGTCTTTTACGGGATTTCCGTTTTACATTGCTGTACGTTGTGGTTTCGATAAGCACTTATATCTGACAAGTTGTCTAAATGCACATAATCATAACATATGTACACGTTTGGCCCAAACAGGTTGTACTGCGCGAAAACTGGCACTCTTCATTATTAGTCAAGATCGCCAAACACAAGTACTTGCCGCTATTGCCATGACAACCACCATAATAATCGATTAAAACTCGTGATTTCCGTAATCATTGTCACCGGCAAAATGTTCCACTGCTTTTGCTTGTAATAATACTTCGGACAAAGTAACTGAAATACGCTATTTCGG
Source organism: Ridgeia piscesae (assembly GCA_025642075.2). NCBI lineage: Eukaryota > Metazoa > Annelida > Polychaeta > Sabellida > Siboglinidae > Ridgeia > Ridgeia piscesae. The sequence continues at coordinate 245,078 of JAODUO010000186.1, forward strand.
GACAGTTCGATTATTACGACCAAAACAAAACAAAGTCCTATATGTTAACATGGAGTATATGGACCTCCTGCCCCCAGCCTCGTTTTCGCGCGCGAGACTTGCACGCCCTATATCCACGGCCTATAATTTTGGTATTGCTACCAGCTAGGGTCACTGTCAGTCGCACCGATCGTCGTCGATAGGTCTGGTTTGAAGGAATTCGACACTCCATCTATATTATTATATTAAGAGCATTGAAGCACCCCCCTGAAGGGAAAGGCAATTTCAAGCGCATTAGGACCTACGTAAAGTAAAAACCATGCCCTAGATAGCAGACCTACGTTGGGCCAACGTTGGCAATTTACATTGGGCCAATGTTGGCAACATACGTTGGGCCAACGTCATTTTGCTCGTTGGCCCTTCGTTGGGCCAGCGTTGGCAAATTATAATCCAACGTTGGCAAATTTAACAAGATTTAACAAGATTGCCACCTAGAGATTCAACTCTAGATGGCAGGTGGACTAGGAAGCCATTTGGCTTATTGAGAGTCCAACCTATCTATCTAAGTATACCCCGCCCTTCTTAGGTATATGTCGATTTTATTTTTAAATATATTAACACTACTAGCACCTACACAATCAGCCGATAATCTGTTCCATTCGTTTACTGTTCTTTGTGAAAATGAAAATTTTCTAATATCTAGTCTACACTGCTTCTTTGCTAATGTAATTCCATGTCCTCTAGTCCTTCTCTCTTCCTTGACTGTGAAAAAATATTGCTGTCAATATTTTCATATCCATTCAATATTTTAAACACCTCAATCTGATCTCCTCTCAATCTTCTGGTTTCTAGTGTTGTTAAACCACATTCTTTTAGACGCATTTCATAACTAATATTCCTGAGTTTTGGTATCATTTTGGTTGCTCTCCTTTGTACTCTTTCTAGCATATCAATATCCTTCTTGCGATATGGCCTCCATGCTTGTATACACTATTCTAAGTGAGGCCTAACTATTGTTTTATACAGCGGTATTATTAGTTCTTTTTCTTTGTACACTATATTTCGCCTAATTAATCCAAGAATTTGGTTTCCCTTCGCTGCTGCAATTCCACACTGCTCTGATACCTTCATGTCAGCACTAATAGTTAACCCTAAGTCCTTTTCCTTGCAATCACCCTCCCTCCACTCTGCATCCCCTTCACAATATCCGTTAGCCTAGCTAACTCTGCTGTCAGACAGTCCACTTTCCAACACCCTAAACATTGGAACGTAAACCCTTCCTCCGTTGTCTCTGACCAAGTTTTTCCGCACCCCGATACGGCAAAATCCACCAAGCTGTGGCAGTGGTTACACACCAAGTGCCTCCTTGCCTTCACTTGCCGCTTGCCAGGTGCCATATTACGATTTGTCAAAATCAACTCTTAGTTTAAACCAACTTAGTCTTTAGAAAGACTGTTTGTTTATTGTGTACAGCAACTGCAGCACACTTTATGTTATAAACAACTTACTACCTATGCTACCATGAACAATAAGTTTAGTCTGTACTGGTACCGTTCCCTAGCGGAAACGTTGGACACTACCTATATAAACAAATTGGCATTGGCGGGAAAATTGGTGGATGTAGAGGTTTGAAATTGGTGGTGTATAAAATTTGAAGAAGATATTAGTATATTACCAGTACTTGAGACTAAGTTCAAAGGGAGAGAGTTTGACTATTTAGGACAACTAATTGTAACCCCAACAATGGTAGCTATGAAAATAAGAGATATGAAGGATAATAAATCACCTGGAGTGGATGGGATTCCTCCCAAATTACTATTGGAAATTGTAGAACAAATCAGCATACCGCTTGCAACTGTGTTCAATTTGTCATTAGAGGAGGGAATAGTTCCGTTAGAATGGAAAGAAGCAAACATTATACCATTATTTAAAAAAGGTTCGAGAAACAAGTCAGAGAACTATAGACCAGTGAGTTTAACATCGGTGATTTGCAAACTATTAGAAAGACTAATTAAAAATCACCTGGTTGATTTTCTTGTTAAAAATAAATTGATAAACCCATCTCAACATGGGTTTTTAAAAGCGAGGTCATGCTTAACAAATATGTTATGTTTTTTGGAAGATGTCACAAAGTGGCTAGATGAGGGATCACCAGTAGATATAATCTACTTAGATTTTAAAAAAGCCTTTGACAAAGTGCCACACCAAAGACTACTACTTAAACTTAAGGCCCATGGCATAGGAAATGGAATGATCAACTGGATAGAAAAATGGCTTATTGATAGAAGACAAAGAGTAGTAGTTGATGGGGAGGTTTCAAACTGGAAAACGGTTTTGAGTGGAGTACCGCAGGGATCAGTACTGGGATCTATTTTATTCTTAATATATATCAATGATTTGGATGATGACATAACAAGCAAGGTGTTGAAGTTTGCGGACGACAC
>JAODUO010000186.1:252500-262500 GCA_025642075.2 Ridgeia piscesae
TTGCCCAGTTGACTCAGTTGTATTCGGGTTATTCCAAATTTGTGATTCGATAAAATCCCGGCCAACTATCAATATCTGTAATATTTCAATAAACATGACAATGCCAAAACAATTATGTCAGTGCTGCATATTATGGGACAACATAATTCTATATCCATTAAGATATAAAGTAAATAAAACTTGAACATTAAATTATTACTCCCTCCCTCTCTCCCTCAGCCCTCCCTCTCTTCCTACCTCCATCCCTTCCTACCTCCCTTCCTTCCTCCCTCCCTCCCTCCCTCTCTCCCTCTCACTCCCTCTTCCTCCGATCCTCCCTCCTCTGTCTCTGCGTCACACTATATCTATCCCGTTTTCCTTATTCTTTCCCACTCTTCTCTGCTCGTCTACACCCCTCTTCCTCCACGTTTTCGCCCGCCACTCGTTTTTTTATCCATTCTCTCATTCTCATTAAGGCGCACATGGATTCGGTCATGGCTATTTGCACATATCTACACGAACGTCGAAGCTATTTATGCCATACAAACCTGCCATGCGTCATTGACATTATCACAGTTTAACACAGACAGTGCAATCCGTCAATTGGTGTTGGACATTCTTGGCATTGCTGCTACGCCAGAACGCATGACCAATAGCATGGAATCGTTGGGGTCAAAATGTAGTTCTCCCCGTTAACAGTGCAAGGCCAACTTCATATGTTTCTTGGTTTGTTCGATTGGGGTCGAGTGCAGCAGACGATGCACGTTTGACGCTCAATGTAGTGTGACAGTTGGTCTCAACTAAGCTGCACACAAGGTGCAGTTTAAGATGTCAGCAGGCACTAGGATATCAACAGATGCCGGAACACAACGAAGACGGGCACAGATTAGACGATGCAATTACTACGTTTATGGTTTGTGGTGGAAAGGCAACTAATGCCCGTAAGTTCCATTATTGTTATATAATCATATTCGTGATTCAATGCATGTTTCTGTTGTAATCCCTTCTACCATAATTTTACCTTTAACAGCATCACAAAATTGCAATGTGTTCAGAATTGTTTAGCAAGGATTGAAACTAGGTCTCCATGTTTTATTCGTTATATGCGGCTTCTAAAGTCATTGCATTGTCTTCCTGTCTCATATCGTATTATCTTTAAGATCTTTAAATTCATTGCTTACTCCGATGAGAAAGGTTGCCTAGCTTCGATCATTTCTAGTTTTTGTCCCTAAAGTCAATACCATTGTTGGGACAAGTGCTTTTGCTTGTTTAAGCTAACACGTATGTGGAAAACAAAAATTATGATCACTATGCTGATCGGTGTTGATAATATCTTAAATAAAATAAATTGGCTTAGTCTACATCTGTTATATGTTTATTATTTTATGTTATGTATTCTTGTTTACCAATTTGAGTTATATGGAATTATGCGAATTATGTATCAACATTTAAAGTAATTCCTTGTTACATTTTATGAAGGACAAAATGGCGACGATGTGTGCGCCATCTTGGTTTCACGTCGCCTGTTGTAAAACATTCCTATCCATAAATCTGCATGGATGAATAATTATAGGTTCACATGTTAACATGTTTAATGTATCATATGATATAATATAACATATAAACGATGTTTTTGCCTGTTTAAGCCAACACGCATGTGGAAAACAAAATTACGATCACTATGCTGATTGGTGTCGATAATATCTTTAATAAAATAACTAAAGTTGTCTTAGTCTACATCTGTTAATTATATGTTTATTATTTTATGTTATGTATTATTGTTTACAAATTTGAGTTATATGGAATTATACGAATTATGTATCAACATTTTAAAGTAGTTCCTTGTTACATTTTATGAAGGACAAAATGGCGACGATGTGTGTGCCATCTTGGTTTCACGTCGCCTGGTGTAAAACATACCTATCCATAACTGTGCATGGATGAATAATTATAGTTTCACATGTTAACATGTTTAATGTATCATATGATATAATATAACATATAAACGATGTTTTAACGCCATTCTACAATACAAATAACTTCACTGGAAATCGTTAGGGGCAGATACTCCCTCCCTTTCTCGTAACACAGTGGTCAGTTGTGAGGGTTGAAGGTCGTGACATTTCTCGCCAGGGGAACGTTGTAAGGAGCAACCAAAGCGGAGTCCCGAGCCCAAGTAGATACATTAGATTGTACTATAGGCAGAATGTTCCCAGTGTCTCCCACTTCCGGATACCCTCTTTTTCATTATCTCTTTTTAAATTATATAAATATTACATAATTTCATGGATTTTGTTTTTAGCAATTTCACGATAAACTTTAATTAATTCGTTCTACGTTTTGTTTGTGGAAAATTATATTATTGAAAGATATAAAAATGCTTGAACCTGTAATAAATACTTTGCTTAACTATATCTTGGAGGACTTTCATGTAGTCTTTAAAATACATCTATTGTATATGTATTGATGGATTTTTATTATTTTGCTTTTGTTCATTATATTTTAATAACTATTATATTTTTCTCACGTAGCGCTCATGTATCTGTTAACATTGCTTTATTATAGAAACACCAGATAAGAGGTGAAGAGAAGGCCACCTGGCACAGAGACACTGAACAAGAAAAAAGGATATGGGCCACAAACAGACACATTGAACAGGAGAAATGAGCAGAGTAAAGAAGAATTGTTACATATGTGACTGGTCAGTCTCTTGAATCTAGTGCCACCAACAGTACGTGTCACTCTTGCGAAGGTAATCAACTAGAGAAAATGTTGGATATTGTTAGGCAATGCAACATGTTCTGTTGTAATAATCACCGTTAAGAATTCATGCTTATGGGAAACAACTGTACTGGGTTTTGTAATTTGTCACTTTTTCAGGTAGAAACAATCGTTCAAATAGGATGTTTGACAGCCATGGTGACGGATGATGTTTCCACACAAGAAGAGTTCAAAACAAAGCTAGCAGTGTTATCCAGAAAAATGAAGTTGTGCATACTTTTTTAGATTTTTAATAATTATGTATTCCTGTCAGATGATATAAATTAAAATTTTCTAATAATAAAAAATACAGTTGTGGCTGATTATATTTAGAATACTGTGTTGTAATGCAAAAGCATTGTCAGTTGTTTGTCAAACCATTTTGTTCACTTGGACAGTTTAGGGTAATATCGATTCAGTGTTGTGTGTGGCAGATTCACACCCTGCTGGTGTTCCTTACGCAAACATTACATGTTGTGTGCACACGCATTGGTTCTATTTTATAAGTTCAGCTCCTTTTGTGACATCTCTGAAATGCATCGAACTATAGTCAAGTTTGTGTATGTATCAATTTAGCTACTATATTCAACACTACTGAACAGAGTGACGCCACTGCTGGGTAGATACCACCAATTGATTTTCCATAGGCGGCCATTGTAACGTTTCTTTGATTTCCCACTAGGATTATCAATCCATGGTATTGGAAATTTCAGACATTAATTAGTCTCCATCGACACATGTCATGTATAAAATTCGTGAAAATGACATATCTCTTTCTCCTACAATCCAGTCTCTAACCTGACACCCCTTCATTTTTGCTTCAATCAGCGGCCGATTGCCAATGTTGACACCTCTAGGCCAAATTACACCTGTATGCATACGCACCTTTTCACTGTCTGACAAATATCATTATTTTGCAGCTGTGATATCATGCAACGCAGAAATATCATTTCCATTCAACCAGTCCTACATTCAGTGTTCCAGAAAAAAAGTCCTCGGTTAGTTTTAAGAACATGAGCGCATTGTCGACGTTCTGGAAACCAACATTTTTAAATTTTACGAAAATCCGCGCCAGACCAGTTTCGTATGCCAGGTGGGCAGGGGGTCATCTGCCCAATCACGGAAAAGTATAGGATGATGGGGAACGGAGAACCAATAACTGGCTGCCTGATTAATATAATCACACAGTACAGAGGGTGTATAAGGATGCCAGTATAAGACTTACTTTCCCAGTTCTACCACTTCGCTAAGAAATTTGTCATATTCAAATAGGATTCATGCAGTTAGGAATGCTCCTCTTCTGTCGCTGTCTGCACCCAAGAGGTGACAAGCAACACAAATGTTTTCATTCTCAACGTGCGTGATGGCTAATATATTTATGATTCAAAACAATAGTTGCCCGGTTGCTAGACTGGTGTTAAATTGCATTTAGTTGTTGTTGGTTTCTTGGCATCTCTATCGTCAGGGGTGAGTTGGCCATGATTTCCGTTTCATTGTTTCTTCGTCTCACTTTTCTCTCTACGTTCTTTATCAACAGTCTGCAATTCCTTCTATCCTTTGCACTTCTTTTCCATTCTTCTCTTTCTAGGTTTTTTTAAGCAATCACCCATCGCAATTTAGGTCCTCTTTCTCCTCTTTTCCCATCCACTTTCTGAGCATCTACTCTCTGCCAGTGGTTCATCTCCCATCCTGTCCGCATGACCAGCCCATGTCAAACTAGTCCTCGCCAATTTCTTCTTAACATTTTCCTTCACTCGAACTTCACTCTCAGTTCATCCGTTCTACTCTTATCAGCTCTCTTAGTTCCTACGATTCTTCATACCTGGTTAGTTTCGTAAACCTGGACCTTCTCTTCTTGTTTCTCTGTTAGTGTCACGCGTCTCTAACACCAAACTGGCATGGCAAAATCGGAGCGCGAAACACATCCGCAGCATTGACATCTATAACAGAGGCAGACTGAGTCAAAACTATAGAAACTGAACCGGAGGCAATATATTAAGGTGTTGACGGGCAACGCAATATTGACGTGCAACGCACATGCTTGCATTTCAAAAGAGCTAGAGGTATGTGATTTTACGAAATGCGATGAGCATAACATTTCATTTCTTTGGTACTGGTACAGATTCTTTATAATCGACAAAACGTTAATATGGCCTCCAATTGGAAAATCAACTGTGCTCTGTGCCCACGAGCGAGAAGGGTTATAATGATATTAAGGTGCCATTAGCCCATTACCCGACGTAAGAGTTCGCAAACGCATCGGCAATATGCAGGTTGTTTGAACGTCTGTGACGACTGGTGATGTCTTGTGTTTTGTTATGTCACTAGAAGTTACGTTTTTGTTCAACCAATGCGGTATTTCAGCTGTCAAACTTGTGTAAGTCCGAGGATGTAATTTGTATCGATCATATTATCATGAACAATAACTCTCTGGGTTTAACATAAATTAACGGGTGACAGGAAGGAAAGTGGTTTCTTGGAAAATGTGGTATTCTCATTTCACAAATTTTCTACGGCACCTTTGTCAGTGCACGTCATATTCTCCCAGTGGGCATTTCTGGACCCGTTCTGAACCAATTTTAGGACACGAAGAAACGTTGTAATAGACGCCTGAGGCGAAAGCAAAATGTTTTCTCCCGTTAACCCGTTTTTATTCGATTGTACACGTGCACACACTTGCGGGCGCGCACATCCACCCCCCCCCCCCCCCCCCCCCCCCCCCCCCCCCCCCCCCCCCCCTTTTTTTTTTTTTTTTTTTTTTTTTTTTTTTTTTTTTTTTTTTTCTCTCTCTCTCTCTCTCTCTCTCTCCCTTTTTTTCCCCCCCCTCTCCTTTCTCTCCTTTCTCTCTTCTCCTCCCTCTCCCCCCCCCCCCCCCCCTTTTTTCCCCCCCTCTTTCCCCTTTTTTTCCCCTTTTCCCCCTTTCCCCCTTTTTTCCCCCCCCTCTTTCCCCCCTTTTTTCCCCCTCCCCCCCTTTTCCCCCCCCCTTTTTTTTTTTTTTTTTCCCCTTTTCCCCCCTTTTTTTTTTTTTTTTTTTCCCTCTCTTTTTCCCCCTTTTTTTCCCCCCTTTCCCTTTTTTTTTTCCCCTTTTTTTTTTTTTTTTTTTTTTTTTATAAAAAATCATCCAAGTTTTGTTTTTAAAAAATTAGAAAAAACAGAAAAAGGAAGCCCCCGGGAAATAGACAGGAAATAAAAATTGGGAGGGAAAAGGTCCCTTTGCAGGAAGTTTATTCCAACGCTTTCAAATTTGTGTACGTTATTTTTTGAACAAGGAAACGGAAACCTAAGAGTTTCGGGGAAAGGATCCCCCGGAAATTTTTAATTTAGTGTTTTCTTCCCACCCCCCTTTTTAAAACGCCCAAGTTTTTGTAGTAAAGGTCACAGAAGAATTGGTATATGCAAATATGAGCCGGTGCCCCGGATTAACCAAAATTTTTTTTAATCTCCAAGGGAAGGAACGGATTAAAAGTTTAAAAACTTCCAAGAGTTAGGTGAATTGCAAATGGGCTTTAATTTATGATAGGGGAGACGGTGTAATTTTTTTTGGTAAATGGCGGGTCCCTACAAGCCCTTAAACGAAAGGTCAAAAAACTTGGAAGCCATTGAAAATCGAACAGAAAAAAAAGAAACTAAAAAAGGAATAAAAGACTTAGGGGTTAAAAAACATTCAACCCGTGAAAGAAAAAGGAGACAAAAAAAAGTAAAAACCGGAAGGGGGAAAAAGCCCGGGAGGAAAAGAAAGCGAAGGGGAGCCCTGGGAGTTATTTCGAACTTTCCCCAAACTAATGGAAAAACCTGGTCGGGGGGAAAAATTTTTGTTTGAAACATGGGGAAAAATTCCCCCTTGAAATTGACCCCCAGATTTTCCTGGAGGTTTAAGTATTTATTTTAAAGATTGTTTTTTCAATAAAAAAATGGGATTGTTAGGGGCTTTTTACATTCTTGACAGGTTATTCTTTGGAGGATTTGTTCCCCTTAAGATTGGGGGCAACTACCCAATTAAGGTGAAACCGGGGGAATTAACCGTGGGGTAAACTGTGCCACCCCCGGGGGAAATTAATCCGTTAATTCCTTTAAAAAATAAAAATTTTTAAATTGTTTTTAAGAAGTTTAATTTTGAATATGTTTTATAATACAACATTATCACGGTGCCTGGGTAATCGAGGCTACGGACAGATATATGTGGGTTCCTAGACAGTGGTTTCATACCAAATATAACAAGCCTGGTGCGTCCGGGTATTAAACCCGGGCCGCCGTCGTTCCAGTCGGATGCGCTAACAACTACACTAACCGCGCTTCTTGTAAAGAAGTTTCAAAAGTAGGAATGATTGAGGTGGGTTCGCATTCTAAACAGTACCGAATTTTTGTCGGAAATTGCACAAAATTCATATTCTTATTCCCTTGCATAGGTCACTAATTAAAAATCAATAACTGCTGACCTTCACAGTGCTATAAGACGAGTAACCCTAAGGATGGGACGAATCTGGAATTTCATTCGAATCGAATATCGAATCGAATATCATCGACATTTCGAATATGGAATCGACTACAAATGTTCAGTGGCTTCAAATTCGATTAGAATATTGAACGGCATCGAGATGTCATGCATGGACGCGACGTCATCCCGTGGTCATGGGCCCAAATCCGCGCCGGAGTCGTCAGCATTGTGTTGTGACCATACGCATCGTTCTTTTTGTTTACTTTCTGACTAACCATGAAAAAGACTTCTTATAGCTGCAAACTTATCCTCAGATATCTTATGTATACATACACACACACACTAAGTTACAAAATAAAATAAGCTATATTCCTGGAAAGAATAAAATTAAAAAAAAACTCAAAATCTACGGGGTTTACGGCGGCTGCGCGGAGCTTACCGTAACATCGGTAATTTACCGCAGGCGTCGCAAAATAAATGACTTTAACAAAGTCCGGTTTTATGCTAACCCATAAGAAACCGTAACACTAACTAAGCTTAAGCTAACTTTAACTAATCCTAAATTTACCCGAAACCCTAACCTTAAACTCACTCCGACTAAATTACTCAGTCACCCAGCCTGAGTCTTACCCAGTCAGCCAGTCTCATTAATCCCCAATCAACCAGCCCCAGTCATCCCCAGTCAGCCAGCCTCAGCAAGCCTCAGCCTGCCCCAGCCAGCCAGCCAGCCTCAGTCAGCCAGCCCCAGCCAACCCCAGTCAGCCAGCTTCAGTCATCCCCAGGCAACCAGCCCCAGTCATCCATAGTCAGCCAGCCCCAGTCATCCCCAATCATACACAGACAGCCTGCCCCAATCATCCCTAGTTAGCCAACCCCAGTCATAACCAGTCATCCCCAGTTAGCCAGCCCCAGTCATCCCCAGTCAGCCAGCCCAGTCATCCCTCAGCCAGCCCCAGTCACCCAGTTAGCCAGCCTCAGTCTTACCCAGTCAGCCAGTCCCATTAATCCCCAGTCAGCCAGCCCCAGTCATCCCCAGTCAGCCAGCCCCAGTCATCCCCAGTCAGCTAGCCTCAGCCAGCCCCAGCCAGACAGCCTCAGTCAGCCAGCCCCATTAATCCCCAGTCAGCCAGCCCCAGTCATCCCCAGTCAGCTAGCCTCAGCCTGCCCCAGCCAGACAGCCTCAGTCAGCCAGCCCCAGTCATCCCCAGTCAGCCAGCCTCAGTCATCCCCAGGCAACCAGCCCCAGTCATCCCTAGTCAGCGAGCCCCAGTCATCCCCAGGCAGCCAGCCCCAGTCATTTTCAGCCCCATATCGCCAGTCAAAAGGCTCACCCCCAAAATTTTTAAAAACCCCCGCCCGGGTCATAGCCCAAAATCCATCCCCAGCCACCCACAGCCCAGTCAGCCAGCCCCAGTTACCCCCATCAGCCAGCCCCAGTCACCCACAGGCAGCCAGCCCCAGTCATCCCCCACCAGCCAGTCCCAGTCATCCCTGGCAGCCAGCCCCAGTCATCCCTAGTCAGCAAGCCCCAGTCATCCCCAATCATATACAGGCAGCCAGCCCCAATCGTCCCTAGTTAGCCAACCTCAGTCATCACCAGTCATCCACAAGCCCCAGTCATCCCCCGTCAGCCAGCTCAGTCATCCCCAGTCAGCCAGCCCCAGTCATCCCCACGCAGCCAGCCCCAGTCACCCCTAGTTAGCCAGCCCCAGTCATCCCCAGTCATACCCAGTCAGCTAGCTTCAGTCTTACCCAGTCAGCCAGTCTTAGTCATCCCCAGTCAGCCAGCCTTAGTCATATCCAGGCACTCATCCCCACTCATCCCCAGTCAGCCAGCTTCAGTCATCCCCAGTCATACCCAGTCAGCCAGCCTCATCTGAGTGAGTGGGTGTCATCTGCCAGAAATCTTTAGTAATCTGCCCATGATTCATGACCGTTCCATTCTTACAGTTCCATTTGTTTTTTGGATAAATGTATCTAGTCTAATCCTGTCCTGGTTGTTGATATTGCCGCTCCAGCGCACTGCACCAAAGTAAAGGACACTGTTCACTATTGCACACATGGCGCACATTGAATAATCTGTTTTCATACATAAACGGGGTAAATTCAAACAGTCAATATTTAGTAGTAGAGCATGCCATGTTTATTTATAGGGATGGAACCATGGCTCTAGCAAGAACGTCCGGCCACGTCCTAGCGAACCCTGATAACATGGCTGTTTTCTGGTCAAGAAGCAAATAATGGGAGCTGCAGAAGACACTACAGCTGTATGTTTACCTGCAGATCCACCAGCCCATGGCAGACAGAACGAGTGAATGGTAAATTATGTCTTTGTCAGAAATCTGCCCGCTCTCCGCAATCACTGTCCATGTCGAAATTGCAGTCCTTGGTAGAGATATGCCCTGAGCTAATGGAACAAGATCTGCTGCTGTCAAGAATCAGTCGATTTGTTCATAGTCAATCCAACTGTTTATTTATAAATCAACCGATAATTCGCAAGGGCTGCAGTCAAAAACGTGCTGAGTGTTATCACATATGTTGTTCTCCACTGAGAGCACAGAAGTTCGATCTTATGGCTGGTATACATTGTAATGACTCTATGCACCCTTCGACCAAGTCTGCCATGGATCCACCAGGTAAAACTCTCTGCATATGGCCGACTTGGACACCTGAAATAAAATAAGGCCTTAATAAATATATCAACTATGTATAGTGGTGCAGTGGTTAAAGCTTTGGACTCGGCTTCCGACTCTCAACTACGAGAACGAAACCATGTGCTGCTGTGTCGAACCTTGGGCAAGTCTGTTCACCCGTCATTGCTCCAAT
>JAODUO010000186.1:267500-272500 GCA_025642075.2 Ridgeia piscesae
GGTTCCACTGTATCTGTGAGGTCCCACTGTGCTACTAATATTTCTTATTTATTTACGATAACTTTAGATGTGCACGCCAGTTGAACCGATCATTCCAGACCATGTTTCCTTGGTGATCCTCAACACGAGGGAAACTTTAACAACGAGTTTCGTTGCGTTGCGAAACTGTCTTGGTGTGCTTACTCGCGTTTTGGGTTTTGTTCTCGGTTTCACAGTATTTAATCACACTGGTTTCTTGTCCTTGTTTATTAACAACTTCCACTTGTATGTGTGAGGGATGGTGATATCAGATGCAAAGCTTTGCGAAGGTAAGTGATGATGTTGATGGCAGTGGTGGTGATGGTGATAGTACTAGAGGTAGCGCCGATGGGGATAGCGATTGGTTTGGTGGTGATGGCAATGATGACAGTGATGGCGGTGGTGATGATGATGATGATGGTGGGAAGTGATGGTGATGGTGATAGTGATGGTGATGATAGTGGTGGTGGTTTTGGTAGTGGTAACACACCTACACTCCAGGCCAACCCCGTATGAGATAATGGCGACGTAATAAGAAGACAGAGCGAGACTAATTGCTTTCTAGTCCATTGAATGTATTTGATGTGCCGTGCGGATATTCAACGTGGGGCTGTTGACGTGCGGTGTTCAATTTTGTTTGTGGTAATTTACCGATACCAACTCCGCAACATGTGCATTAGATGGATGAGATGAGCGTACACAGACACCTCTGTGAACTAACTACACATTGATAAGAGAGTCTACGTTGTGTTGTCACACACGCATAATGACAATTCAAAGCAACGAAAGACATTCTTTTTCCGGCAGGATTATACATGATGACAGAACGATTTATCAACAGTTTCAAGCTCATTCAATATTTATTACTGTTCCCTTGTTTTTTAAGCAATGAATATATATATATATATATATATATATATATATATATATATATATATATTGTCTAAATTAAGGATGCATATATATATATATATATATATATATATATATATATATATATATGTATATGTATATATATATATATGTTTATTGATTTAAATGATTATATATATATATATATATATATATATCATATATATATATATAAATATATATATATATATATATATATATATATATATATTGTTCGCTGTTAGTTAAGCAATGAATATATATATATATATATATATATTATATATATATATATATATATTTAAAAATTTCCATATATATATATATATATATATAATGTCTAAATGAAATGAGAATGTTCCCTGTCGACGACCATTTGATCGTGGCCGCTATCATCCACCTCCGGCATCCTTTCTGCCTGGAATATCTTTTCCATCTCAAGCACTTTGTTGAGCAATGGATCATTCACCGAGAGATGGTCTACGTCCCATTGTTCTAGCTCCCCGTGCGACAGATGTGCGACTATGCCGACTGCGAAGGCGTCTCCTATCACGTTCACCGAAGCCCGCATCCGCTCCCTTGGGCAACAGAGTAAGTCCACAGGCGTTTATTTACACAAACCTATCACATTTTAACATACGTCCGGAACTATATTTGTTCTATTGACTGGTTAATTTTTAGATTATTTAACTAAATTTATTATATTATTTAACTTCACTATTTTCCCGTAACCTTCTTAATTTAACTGAACTAATTTATATCATCATTATATTAATTATTTAACAAGTGTTATCATATGTACGAATGAAAACAACAGTCAATGTGTATGTAACAATCACACATGATCGTACGGCTTATTAACGGTTAGATTAAAATGAATATTTTCAATGATCAATGGTATTTCTTTCCATTGTATCAAAGCAAACACATTGAAATATCATTAACTGCAGACAGGTTTGGCTAAATCAAACAAAAGTTTCTATTTTACACGACAGTTTAAATTTCCGACACCATATTTCTCAATGTTGCGTGTACCATATTCCTGAGTTACGCCTCATATATTTATCCCTCTATATTACAGAAGTTCAAATGTCCCATCTTATAAATAAGGCCATGCTGATGAAATGTAGTACATGCTGATGTCTATGAATTAGTTAGGGCCGGGTTTTCATTTTCACACCGTTTAATGGTACACCTCAGTCTTGCCAAGCAATCTTACTAGGTCTTAAGTTTGAATACGACGGTATACAAGAACGACGGTGGTATCTCTGCATGCGTGCGTGCGTGCGAGCGTGCATGCGTGCGTGCGTGCGTGCGTGCGTGCGTGCGTGCACGTGTGTGTCTGTTGTGTGTATACTATCTGTCTGTTTGTTTGTGTTGTGCGTGTGTGTGGTGTATGCGTGAGTGTTTGTGAATGCGTGTGTTTGTGCGTTTGCATGGGCATACGTGCATGTATGTCATGATGTAGATGTACGTGTGTGTGTGTGTGTGTGTGTGTGTGTGTGTGTGTGTGTGTGTGTGTGGAGTGCGTGCGTGCGTGCGTGCGTGCGTGTGCGTGCGCGTGCGCGTGCGCGTGCGCGTGTGCGTGCGCGTGCGTGTAGGTGTTTTCATAAGTATTTTTATATATATATATATGATTAATGTTTCCATTATTATTCACTTATGTTATTTATTGGCTGTACATGTGCATAACGTGCGCGGATGAGTGTGTATCTGAATTGCCTGTATGATTCATGCTTGCATTATTGCATTACTGACTGTCACTATTTTTGCAATATAACTCGAACGAAGTGTTTAGATAGACGCGAGGTTTAAACTTGACTTGTAAACGTGGCGTTGTATTCACGTTACGTCGGTTATTTACCAAATTACAGTTAATGTTCATGTAATTTTAATTTTAATTCAATGCTAATAGTCTCAGCCATAACGAGAATAACTCACATCATCCAGTCGATGGAGAGAATCAGGTGGATGTCGTCTGTAGGCAGACCTACCGCCTCCAGAACAAGCAACATAGTGACCGTTGCTGGACCGGGCAAGCTGGTCACTCCAACACTGGCCAAAGTAGCAATCACACTGAAGCAAACCGACACACACGATTCAACGTCACAGGCATGGATGCTTGGTTATTCGTGTTCAAGAATTGCGCATAATTCGTCATACACTAAATAAAACACCGAACAGTTTTAGCTTTTCGTTACAAAAATGCGAGCACAAGTTAAACACTACATTCATATATATATATATATATATATATATATATATATATATATATATATATATATATATATATATATATATATATATATATATAATGTAGTATTTAAAATTTTTAATATATATAATAGCATATATATATATATATATATATATATATATATATATATATATATATATATATATATATATATATATATATATATATTTAAGTCAGTGTGTGGTACGTACACAGGCAATGCAAAAGACAGAGAATTAATATAGACAACTAAAGAGAGATTCAGTCAAATACGGAGATAAAGAGCCAGCAGGAAGTAGCAGGAGAAGGCATATTCAAATATCAACTGATACATAGATATACTATATAATCACAATATTTCGAACGTTCGTACACGAGACACAAAACTACTGTCAACTAAATAAATTACATACCTTACTGTGATCACCTGATCAAAACGGAGTTCGACACCGTTCAGTTGAGCAAGAAAGATGGCGCCCACGGTCTCGTACAGGGCCGTGCCGTCCATGTTGATCGTGCAGCCAAGGGGTAACATGAAGCGAGTCACGCGAGTGTCAATGTGATGGGTCTTTTCGAGACAACGGAACGTCACGGGGAGGGTGGCCAAACTGTACCGACACAGCGATAGATTGAATGAGAATGTAACGTGTAAAGGACGGACGTGCGGATGGACGTGCGGATGGGCGGGCCGGACGGACGGACGGACGGACGGACGGACGGACGGACGGACGGACGGACGGACGGACGGACGGACGGACGGACGGACGGACGGACGGACGGACGGACGGACGGACGGACGGACGGTCGGACGGACGGACGGACGGACGGACGGACGGACGGACGGACGGACGGACGGACGGACGGGACGGACGGACGGACGGACGGACGGACGGACGGACGGACGGACGGACGGACGGACGGACGGACGGACGGACGGACGACGACGGGCGGACGACGACGGACGGACGGACGGACGGACGGACGGACGGACGGACGGACGACGGACGACGGACGAGAACGGACGGACGGACGGACGGACGGACGGACGGACGGACGGACGGACGGACGGACGGACGGACGGACGGACGGACGGACGGACGGACGGACGGACGGACGGACGGACGGACGGACGGACGGACGGACGGACGGACGGACGGACACGGACGGACGGACGGACGGACGGACGGACGGACGGACGGACGGACGGACGGACGGACGGAACATGGCACATGTATTTCGGCTAGCTTTAATATATTCAAACATATTCCTTCATAGTGACTAAATTGTGCCTGCTTAAGAGTAACTATTGTCAAGACATCTTCTATTCGCTTCGACTGATCAGGTAGCGGTGTAATAGAACCCACCTGGACGATGTGGCTAGTGCAGTAATCCACGCCTGTGCAATGCCCTTCATAAAGACGAAAGGGTTCCTTTGTGTGACAATGTAGTATGTCAGATGCAGAGTAACAAACGAGTGGAATACGAGGCCAACCATCACCGTTGCTATGTACATGCTAAGTTGTTCTAGCCTATGCTCCAAGTTCCCTGTTTCCATGATCTTGCCGGCGATGAGGGAAGCTAAACCGATGGGAGAGTACCTGGGGAAAACAAAACGAGGCCCTTGAATTCAGAGCAACTTCGATGTCGTTGTAATAACTATACAAATCATGTTTGTTTAGATCTGAAGTTTCGTTGCTTTGTTTCCGTCATTCGGCATCAATGCAGGCTTACACATGTAATATGTTACGAATGCAACGCGTCTTAACGCCCTTTTGAATATCAAAGAGCGACCCAATTTTTCGCAACGAGCAACTTAGCGTATGTTGATGCAAACCGGGTCGATCTTAGTGCCACA
>JAODUO010000186.1:277500-282500 GCA_025642075.2 Ridgeia piscesae
TAAATCCATATATTACATATATATGACATCTGGACTATTTCACAAACATCAAGGGCTCTCTTCAGTAACGATACTCGATTTCCCATGCCGATTCAGAGCATTAGTAACATGGAAAAATATGATCATTAGCACAGGTAGATTGCGGATGCAGAGTGAATAGGGTTGTAGAAAATACGGACAATATGCACAAGTAGTATATCCCGACCCGTCATTATTACACGTATACTAAATGTGCCGTTTTTCCTTACTTCCTAATTTACTTGATTTTGTGTTGATTAAATAAATGTATTTTATTCACATTTTAGCAAACAGCGATGTTGAAGTCAGGGTCATGACATATGCAACTGAAGACATCAAGATAAGCAATATTGATACCGCGGTGAAACAGACTTGGTATATTTACCAATGTTGTTAACACAATCAGATATGTACACAATTACGAAGACAAAAAGACTAACGATACCTGAGGATGTCCAACATCGTGTCAATGACTTTAACTTTCTCGTCGGTCGCACTTACGATGGTTCCCGGGCTAAAGATACCCTTAGAAGACGGGTTGCCCGGATGTATGACAATTACACAGACAACGCCAGTGATAACAGCCATAGTGGTCGTGAAGCCGTAGTAGACGAGGGCGCGACGTCCCATTCTTCCGCTCTCGCGCGCGTTAAGGGCGGACAGTCCTGTCGGGGACGAGACGACAGGCAGAGGGAATTTAGATACACACTCAGTAATAGTTAATGTATGCTTGCATGCATGGTTGCATGCATAAATGCATATATATATATATATATATATATATATATATATATATATATATATATATATATATATATGCACCCATACATACATGCATTCAAATATACAAAATAAACACACATATTAATTCATACATGCATGCACACAAGCATTATATACTAGTCTAAATGGAGAACAACAAGACTGGTTGTGGGATATGGAGAACACCAGTGCACATGTTCTTATCATTTCACATACAACAATGTACATATTTGTAAATCGGCGATACAACCTGAATGCACTTACCTACAAACAAACTGGACACGATTAGCGGCAGCATCAACATCTTTAGCATTCTCACAAGTATCTCCCCAGGAAAGGAGACTAGCATGATGACTTCATCACTCGGATTACGCATTCGCAATAAAAGCCCGACGAAGATGCCAAGAAAAACCCCGATCAGCGTAAGCACCAGTAGTAGATGTTCGCCGATCCACCGCGACACCTAAAACAATCAGCTGGTAAGTAGCCCGCTCACTGCGGAGGCTCGCTCAAGACTCGGTCGGGCCGGTTGCACGAGTCTCCGAGGTCTGTGGGGGTCCTCAAAACGCCTCGAGACCGTGATTTTTCGGAAGCGTCTCGAGGTGTTTTGACTTTATCTTGACCTAGTCTCGACCGCGTCTTGTCTCAAATGTAGGTGGCGGACACTTCTGGACAAGACGCGGTCGCGACGAGAAGCAACATTCCCGTTGGAGTTGTCTTGGAGTCACACGATGCTTCGAACAAAGCTGAATATGGCGGATATGTGGATGCTGAGGCCCGCCTAATCACTTCGTGGCAGAAGTATCCGGTCTTTACGGTGTGGCGGACAAACTTTACTTAGTAATGTGTTCAATGAGAGGACATTTCGCGAGATTAGATAAGAATCATCTGTGACAGGTAGCATATGTGTAACACTTAAAATAGATATTCCTAACTTTAAAATATAACTCATAGATTCGAAGAAGGACAACAAGCCTATATGAGTGAGGTAAGTACATTCGGCCTGTGTGGATGAAGTGTAACAATGTGCTCAGGGTACCGCTTCTAGCCCGATCCGAAATGGTGTGTAGGAGCAGGCCGCAACAATGTTAGGCTATTGAATAATGCGTCTTTCCTCGAGACGTTTTCACGTCTCCGCGGTGTGCGGACAAAACATCTCGAGACTCGCTCAAGACTCGCTCGAGACGCGCCGCGTCGAGATGCTCAAGACGCATCGAAAACTCGTCTCGGCCACGTCTTGAGCGAGACTCCTCGGTGCGGGCAGCGCAGTAGCACGTAGTCGTGCCTGCCCGTGCCCTGCCCGTGCCCTCCTTTTCGTGCCCGTGCCCGTGCCCGTGCCCGTGCGCCCGGCCCGCGCCCGCCCCGCGCCCGCGCCCGCGCCGCGCCCGCGCCCGCGCCCGCGCCCGCGCCTCGCCCGCGCCCGCCCGCGCCCGCGCCTCGCCCGCGCCCGCGCCCGCGCCCGCGCCCGCGCCCGCGCCCGCGCCTCGCGCCCGCGCCCGCGCCGCGCCCGCCCGCGCCCGCGCCCGCGCCCGCGCCCGCGCCCGCGCCCGCCCGCGCCCGCGCCCGCGCCCGCGCCCGCGCCCGCGCCCGCGCCCGCGCCCCGCCCGCGCCGCGCCGCGCCCGCGCCCGCGCCCGCGCCCGCGCCTGTGGATATGTTCCTAACACTCTTATCGAAATTTAACCAAACTCAATATTTTAACATATCTCTTACGGTTACGTGTCTTCACTTTTCACTTATTCATTGAATAACATTGTTCATAATTAGATGCGACAGCTGGTAGATTCGAACACTATAAACTTGAAATGTTGGTACCACTGATTCCTGCTTACTTAAAGCTTCCCAATCATTCCGTTTTGCCCATCGCCAATCCTTTTCTTTCATGTCCAGTCGCGTTCTATATAAATAGGTCAAGTAATAACCGCAGTTTGCTTATTAAAAGAACTATTAATTATTTTTATCGTATAAAAAACAATCAGCGTTACACCGGGTAGTAGACGAAAACCGATCGCGTTGGCAACAGCTGGCGCCATTTGTTTAAACTGGGCGGTCACGTGCAGAATCCGAGATCAGCCATCCAGGCACACATCGATCGATCACGCGAGATTTTCAAGCTACATTCTTTTCCGGATGTCATGATAACTCAGATGTGTAGTTCAACAATTCGCTACCGAAGTTTTAAATTCTTTTCTGAGTTTTCTGTTTATTTCATAAAAACGAAGGCACATATATGCATAAACGAATTGGCATGTCACAGGGGATACTTCGTAGGTTTGCTTTTTCGTGAAATTTGTCTCACACGCGAGGAGCAAAACTAATCGAACTGATAATGGATTTTTAAGGCAGACGAACTGCTGATACTCGTTACGCTTACTTTGCGTGTCTCATCCAGTGTGTAGTTGGTCGCTGATCTTCTACGATTCATCTTGCTGAAACAACACATTGCGACAGTTTCGTTTGAAATAGTCGCAATACTGTAGTGTCTGTGGTGACATCAATGTGACATTACATAGTAGATGGTTATAACATATGTCCACTAGTGGTAGTGACAACAATGCAGTGATACAAATATAATGGCGTCAACATAACCAGGTGGCAGTACACGCCATACGCAGGATTAGTGGGGATAACAACATATTGTTTGCAAGCCTCCCTTTGGACAAAAGCTTTTCTATACTCGAACGGTGAAATGTATGACTGCATAGTGACAGCGT
The DNA here is from genome assembly GCA_025642075.2 of Ridgeia piscesae. Lineage (NCBI taxonomy): Eukaryota > Metazoa > Annelida > Polychaeta > Sabellida > Siboglinidae > Ridgeia > Ridgeia piscesae. The sequence continues at coordinate 280,993 of JAODUO010000186.1, forward strand.
GTCATCGGTTTTCATGTGGTTTTGGACGTCGTGTTAGATGAGTGCTTTCGAAAGAGGTGCATTTTGTATTTAGGAAAGCACCGACCTAGGACCCGTCCCGTGCAGAACTCCTGGTTATTCAGCCTTTAGTCAGTTACTACTTATCCGATGCGCACGAAAGGTGTACGTCCATTTAAATGTGACGCCAAGGAACATATTCACGCAGTCTCCGTCGTAAATTATGGCATAAGTAGCAGGTGCTGGTGACTGTAGAGGCTCCTTTACCCCCAATATCTAGGGACGTTTTTGTTTGATATATTTATTTGGCAGACTGGATGGAAATTAACTCAAAAAAGAGGTGGGTGTTTTTAAATATTTTGTGCCAACGAGGGGTGAACATCAGTTTGTACGGCCACCTTAAATAGTTATGACGATGAAGAAAGTCGTTTATATGTTTCAACAGCAAAACCTCGCACTTACATACTTGAAATTTAAGAAGAAGAGTCCAAGCGCTGTTGTCTAGATTCATTAATCCGGAAATGGCCACCACCTGAATGACATTACAAGGTGACGTTATACATTTCGCACTTAGATCAACTATATATCAACGGTTTATCCGTGATGACATGACTTACAATGAGTACTGAACTACTTCGAATGTTTTCAAATATAAAAAAGACACGTTACCGCGAAAAAAGGTTTATTCCGCAGTCTACGATTGTGACGTAACGTTCGTTGTATTGCAGTGACAATGTTACGCGCTTTAATCGTTGATATGCTTGGGGTTCCAAGTCCAAACAATTTTTTTTCCTGTCGCGCCTTATCTTTATTGATGTTTTTAATATCATACCCTATTTGTTTGATGTGGTTAAACTCGCAGTAGGAATCTCACTTCAAATGCCACTACAAAACTCATATGTTACTCACAAATGTGCCATGAAATACACGACATATTACGCTGCAAAAGAAGTATGTATAACGTTTATTTCGAGCAGTATGACAACGTCGGGTGTCAGCTTCGTTAATTTGGTGCACAGAAAAAAGGCATTGAAGAGAGAGAGAGAGAGAGAGAGAGAGAGAGAGAGAGAGAGAGAGAGAGAGAGAGAGAGAGAGAGAGGAGCATGCAAGGTTTTAACGTTCCAATTAGACTAAGAGTGGAATATCATGTTGATAAGATGACAGAGATTATCACGTAAAGGGAAGTGACATTATCATTTAATTTATAAAACAAATATGTTAGTTAAACATCTAACAATAATTATATTGTATTTTCTAATATGTTTGGACGTTCTCTGCTCATATTTGCGTTAAAATGGTCCCATATTTCGGTTATTAATTTTTAGTACATATTCTTTTTTCACCTCCTGGTGCTGCTATACTTGTATTTCTCGTCGTGTCGTATTCACATTGTCAACGCGAATATGACAATGCGTATATGTCGAATGCCTTCTTTTAATTAAGTGCGCTAAATAATGGAGGGGAATTGCTGAATGGACTAGATATCACTGCGTCACCGTTGTGTACTTGTT
>JAODUO010000186.1:285000-295000 GCA_025642075.2 Ridgeia piscesae
CATTGTCACTGAGACAGCAGTGTCCCTACAGAGACCGACGTTCTTACAATGCTGACATTGTCACTGAGACAGCAGTGTCCCTACAGAGACCGACGTTCTTACAATGCTGACATTGTCACTGAGACAGCAGTGTCCCTACAGAGACCGACGTTCTTACAATGCTGACATTATCACTGAGACAGCAGTGTCCCTACAGAGACCGACGTTCTTACAATGCTGACATTGTCACTGAGACAGCAGTGTCCCTACAGAGACCGACGTTCTTACAAGACTGACATTGTCACTGAGACAGCAGTGTCCCTACAGAGACCGACGTTCTTACAATGCTGACATTATCACTGAGACAGCAGTGTCCCTACAGAGACCGACGTTCTTACAATGCTGACATTGTCACTGAGACAGCAGTGTCCCTACAGAGACCGGCGTTCTTACAAGACTGACATTGTCACTGAGACAGCAGTGTCCCTACAGAGACCGGCGTTCTTACAAGACTGACATTGTCACTGAGACAGCAGTGTCCCTACAGAGACCGACGTTCTTACAATGCTGACATTATCACTGACACAGCAGTGTCCCTACAGAGACCGACGTTCTTACAATGCTGACATTGTCACTGAGACAGCAGTGTCCCTACAGAGACCGGCGTTCTTACAATGCTGACATTATCACTGAGACAGCAGTGTCCCTACAGAGACCGACGTTCTTACAATGCTGACATTGTCACTGAGACAGCAGTGTCCCTACAGAGACCGACGTTCTTACAAGACTGACATTGTCACTGAGACAGCAGTGTCCCTACAGAGACCGACGTTCTTACAAGACTGACATTATCACTGAGACAGCAGTGTCCCTACAGAGACCGACGTTCTTACAAGACTGACATTGTCACTGAGACAGCAGTGTCCCTACAGAGACCGGCGTTCTTACAATGCTGACATTGTCACTGAGACAACAGTGTCCCTACAGAGACCGGCGTTCTTACAATGCTGACATTATCACTGAGACAGCAGTGTCCCTACAGAGACCGGCGTTCTTACAAGACTGACATTATCACTGAGACAACAGTGTCCCTACAGAGACCGGCGTTCTTACAAGACTGACATTGTCACTGAGACAGCAGTGTCCCTACAGAGACCGGCGTTCTTACAAGACTGACATTGTCACTGAGACAACAGTGTCCCTACAGAGACCGACGTTCTTACAAGACTGACATTATCACTGAGACAGCAGTGTCCCTACAGAGACCGACGTTCTTACAAGACTGACATTGTCACTGAGACAACAGTGTCCCTACAGAGACCGGCGTTCTTACAAGACTGACATTGTCACTGAGACAGCAGTGTCCCTACAGAGGCCGACGTTCTTACGAGACTGACATTGTCACTGAGACAGCAGTGTCCCTACAGAGACTGGCGTTCGTACAACACTGACACGTCCTTCCTGTTTCCTGACTATCGTGTATCACTGAGACAGCAGTGTCCCTACAGAGACTGGCGTTCGTACAACACTGACACGTCCTTCCTGTTTCCTGACTATCGTGTATCACTGAGACAGCAGTGTCCCTACAGAGACTGGCGTTCGTACAACACTGACACGTCCTTCCTGTTTCCTGACTATCGTGTATCACTGAGACAGCAGTGTCCCTACAGAGACTGACGTTCGTACAACACTGACACATCCTTCCTGTTTCCTGACTATCGTGTATCACTGAGACAGCAGTGTCCCTACAGAGACTGGCGTTCGTACAACACTGACACGTCCTTCCTGTTTCCTGACTATCGTGTATCACTGAGACAGCAGTGTCCCTACATAGACTGGCGTTCGTACAACACTGACACGTCCTTCCTGTTTCCTGACTATCGTGTATCACTGAGACAGCAGTGTCCCTACAGAGACTGGCGTTCGTACAACACTGACACGTCCTTCCTGTTTCCTGACTATCGTGTATCACTGAGACAGCAGTGTCCCTACATAGACTGGCGTTCGTACAACACTGACACGTCCTTCCTGTTTCCTGACTATCGTGTATCACTGAGACAGCAGTGTCCCTACAGAGACTGGCGTTCGTACAACACTGACACGTCCTTCGTGTTTCCTGACTATCGTGTATCACTGAGACAGCAGTGTCCCTACCGTACTAACAGGTTGGTCGTATTTATGTGTTATTTCGTGGTCACTTCTTACTTGTTTATTGTAATATTTCACAGTGAACACTGCAGTTGAAAAAGCATTGTAGAAATAAATACGTATTTAACCAGTGTGAAAAAGGACGGCATATGAAGAAGACACACCCTCGTGGGAAATATGGACCCTTGTGTGGGGAATATGGACATATGTCCATATTACACACATCTCAAGGGTCTATATTCCCCCATCAACATCACATGTTGTCAGTATGCCTGGCTCTCAAATCTATTACAGTGGCAGTTTCTACATGTGGGTTTCCTGAGGACAACTATCCAATGAAGTCATATATTTGTCATCATTTATCTGGCAAATACAATCCAGATCTTTTATTGTTCAACCACATGTTATCATCATGGCCGCCTCCTTCCCAAAATGTCAAACTGAGACAGGCTGCAGTGCATCATGGGTAATTTGTAAGGGTCCATATTACCCCCACCTACCCTACTGTGACACGGTACTCCTGAATAGCACGTACAAGTTCTACCTGTCGTTCGAAAATAGCCTGTGCCTAGAATACGTCACCGAGAAGCTGTATCGCGTATTTAATCTGAACGTGGTTCCGACAGTTCTTAGGTATTCGAATTATTCCGTATTTCTTCCGCCGCATTCGTTCGTCGACGTGCGAGATTTCGAGTCCACAAAAGTTAGCGGCGTACTGAGCAAAATTTATATCGAATATAACAGGTATTTTTCGTGGAAAGAAACGCACACGTGCGAACCATTGCCTGCGCTGAACACAGCATGCAAACTGTGTCGTTACGTGCAACGAGATAGACATCGGATACAAGTGACCGATGTCTTAAAACGTGGAAACACAAACTGTGGTAACGCGAAGCAATTCTATCATGGAGCGATATCTATGTAAAGCTACACTTAATACATATAGTAATGCATATAAGTCCGTGCATAGAGCAATGTCCTGATAATGTTCATGGAGTAGTTGACTGGATTAATGCTTGCCAGTGTAGATGTCGCAATGGTTATAAAGCTGTGAAATTGTACACTTCTGTTCTGCTTGCCTCCGCTTTCACTTAGCGTGGAGTTATAAAAGCCAGCCAGCCTCAGTCATGTCCAGTCAACCAGCCACAGTCATCTCCAGTCAGCCAGTCTCAGTTATCCTCAGTCAGCCAACCTCAGTCATCTCCAGTCAACCAGCCCCAGTCATCTCCAGTCAGCCAGCCTCAGTCATCCCCAGTCAACCAGCCCCAGACATCCTCAGTCAGCCAGCCTCAGTCATCTCCAGTCAACCAGCCCCAGTCATCCCCAATCATACCCAGGCAGCCAGCCCCAATCATCTCTAGATAGCCAACCCCAGTCATCATCAGTCATCCCCATTCAGCCATCCCCATTCATCCAGCCCCAGTCACCCCCAGTCAGCCAGCCCCAGTCATCCCCAGTCAGCCAGCCCCAGTCACCCCCAGTCAGCCAGCCCCAGTTATCCCCAGTCACCCAGCCTCAGTCATCCCCAGTCAGCCAGCCCCAGTTATCCCCAGTCAGCCAGCCCCAGTCATCCCCAGTCAGCCAGCCTCAGGCATCCCCAGTCAGCCAGCCCCAGTTATCCCCAGTCAGCCAGCCCCAGTTATCCCCAGTCAGCCAGCCCCAGTCATCCCCAGTCAGCCAGCCCCAGTCACCCCCAGTCAGCCAGCCCCAGTTATCCCCAGTCAGCCAGCCCCAGTTATCCCCAGTCAGCCAGCCTCAAGCATCCCCAGTCAGCCAGCCCCAGTCACCCCCAGTCAGCCAGCCCCAGTCATCCCCAGTCAGCCAGCCCCAGTCATCCCCAGTCAGCCAGCCCCAGTCATCTCCAGTCATCCAGCCCCAGTCATCCCCAGTCAGCCAGCCCCAGTCATCCCCAGTCATCCAGCCTCAGTCATCTCCAGTCATCCAGCCTCAGTCATCCCCAGTCATCCAGCCTCAGTCATCCCCAGTCATCCAGCCCCAGTCATCTCCAGTCATCCAGCCTCAGTCATCCCCAGTCAGCCAGCCCCAGTTATCGCCAGTCAGCCAGCCTCAGTCATCTCCAGTCATCCAGCCCCAGTCATCTCCAGTCAGCCAGCCTCAGTCATCCCCAGTCAGCCAGCCCCAGTCATCCCTAGTCAGCCAGCCTCAGTCATCTCCAGTCATCCAGCCCCAGTCATCCCCAGTCAGCCAGCCCCAGTCATCCCTAGTCAGCCAGCCTCAGTCATCTCCAGTCATCCAGCCCCAGTCATCCCCAGTCAGCCAGCCCCAGTCATCCCCAGTCAGCCAGCCCCAGTCATCCCTAGTCAGCCAGCCTCAGTCATCTCCAGTCACCCAGCCCCAGTCATCCCCAGTCAGCCAGCCCCAGTCATCCCCAGTCATCCAGCCTCAGTCATCCCCAGTCATCCAGCCTCAGTCATCTCCAGTCATCCAGCCTCAGTCATCTCCAGTCATCCAGCCTCAGTCATCTCCAGTCATCCAGCCTCAGTCATCTCCAGTCATCCAGCCTCAGTCATCTCCAGTCATCCAGCCTCAGTCATCTCCAGTCATCCAGCCTCAGTCATCCCCAGTCACCCAGCCTCAGTCATCTCCAGTCATCCAGCCTCAGTCATCCCCAGTCACCCAGCCTCAGTCATCCCCAGTCAGCCAGCCTCAGTCATCTCCAGTCATCCAGCCTCAGTCATCTCCAGTCATCCAGCCTCAGTCATCTCCAGTCATCCAGCCTCAGTCATCTCCAGTCATCCAGCCTCAGTCATCTCCAGTCATCCAGCCTCAGTCATCTCCAGTCATCCAGCCTCAGTCATCTCCAGTCATCCAGCCTCAGTCATCTCCAGTCATCCAGCCTCAGTCATCTCCAGTCATCCAGCCTCAGTCATCTCCATTCATCCAGCCTCAGTCATCTCCAGTCATCCAGCCTCAGTCATCTCCATTCATCCAGCCTCAGTCATCTCCAGTCATCCAGCCTCAGTCATCTCCAGTCATCCAGCCTCAGTCATCCCCAGTCACCCAGCCTCAGTCATCGCCAGTCATCCAGCCTCAGTCATCTCCAGTCATCCAGCCTCAGTCATCCCCAGTCACCCAGCCTCAGTCATCCCCAGTCACCCAGCCTCAGTCATCCCCAGTCAGCCAGCCTCAGTCATCTCCAGTCATCCAGCCTCAGTCATCTCCAGTCATCCAGCCTCAGTCATCTCCAGTCATCCAGCCTCAGTCATCTCCAGTCATCCAGCCTCAGTCATCCCCCAGCAGACACCAATACTTGCTAAATGTATCTTTGTTTAAATGGTTAAAACCAGCCTTGTTACGCACGGTACGGGTACGCATAAGCAATGTCCAGTGTTGTCATTTAAAAAATTCGTGTTTGTATATAGTGCACATGGTCTAGATCCAATATTTTAATAAATTAATGAAACAAAACAACATGTCATTGTAAGCAATGTCTTATTAGGTCGAAACATGTGCAACCGTATTACATTAAGGGTAATGTTAACATGACATCCAGTTAATTGAAAACGTGTCGTTTCCACAAAACACCATACATAACCCGCTGAGGGTGCGACATTCATAAAATAGCTATGAAATGGATTCTGCTTGCCGTTTACATAGAATGTGATAACATTTGATGTTTCTGGTGTGGCGGCCTAGGAAAACCAGTCGGAAGTCTCTAGGCGTATTTGCCCGTAAATGCGCCGTGAAGGTGTTTTTGGGTCACTCAGTCCATTTTTAGATTTTACTACGATGATTTTGCTAACATACTTATTTATACGTTCACCAAGTATTTTCCTGAATACACAAGTGTAAGTTGCCTTTTTTTGTATTTTGTAACTGGGAAGATCGTTCTACGCGGCCATAGTTAACGGATTTGTATTTGGAAGTTGGATTTGAGTTGTTTTAGTAGTTCGATTAGTTTTTAGTTTAGTTTGATGTTGCTATAGTTTGTATTTCTATAGCAAACTTTGGGTACATATTATCTAGTATTCTATTCCCCATGTCAGATCTCTATTGCGGGGGTCTACAAATGCGCATTGCACCTATTTCCATGTTTGGGCAAAATTAATAGTAGGGCATAACTTAGTGACTTTTGGTTTGAATTGCTTTCGTTGTATAAGGTTCCTATTGATAAACTTTGTTGTGAAAGATTGTCGTTCCATTCAATCTTGCAGCATAAGCACACAAACAAGTAATACTCTTAGGACGTTATAACAGTACTTCGGTATTTGGTCTGCTTGCGGAATAGGTACTGAAGCTAAGGACGCTACATACTCTCTAACCAGTTCACTGCTAAGAAGGTGCGGTTGGCTCTATGCTCTTTAATAAATTGCAGAATTTATTTGAAAATACGAAATATATTTTAATCCAAATATCTACAATATTAAGTCGTCCGACCGCAACATGTTTTAATAGTAAATCTCTGTTCAAAGTGTCGGGTTTCCTGTTCCAAAGAAACGGAAATGCCAATTTCTTCAGATTTGTCCACCTTGTTTGACACTGAGTTAAGACTCCCTGTGTACCAAATGGAGCTGCATAGCACAATTTACAGGATAACACTTTTCCCTCTAAACGATAATTATATACTGCTACGTAAAACATTCACACATTTTTCGAATTTAGAAATAATTTTTCCGAAGTCTCTTTATCCGCGTCTGTGTTACTTGTATATACGCCGTAACTTTTCGGATATCATTAATGCATTTAATACCACTTAACACCCACGCCAACGTCCCAATCCACATCCCAAAGGTTTTCCCTTGTTAAGTCTGGCGATATGCCATCCCTACATATCGCTCGAGAGGGAGAGGGAGGAGGGGCATGCAAGGAAACATGTGCGTGCGTGCGTGCGTGCGTGCGTGTGTGTGTGTGTGTGTGTGTGTGTGTGTGTGTGTGTGTGTGCGTGCGTGGGGCGTGCGTGCGTGCGTGCGTGCGTGCGTGCGTGCGTGTTGTGTGTGTGTGTGTGTGTGTGTGTGTGTGTGTGTGTGTGTGTGTGTGTGTGTGTGTGTGTGTGTGTGTGTGTGACTTGTGTGTGTGTGTGTGTGTGTGTGTGTGTGCGCGCGCGTGTGTGTGTGCGTGTGTGTGTGTGTGTGTGTGTGTGTGTGTGTGTGTGTGTGTGTGTGTGTGTGTGTGTGTGTGTGTGTGTGTGTGTTTCTTCCCTCTCCCTCTCCCACCCACGCTCCCTATCCCACTCTACTTTATTTATCCTGAACTATTTCCCTCCTCACTCTCCCTCTACAACTATGTTACTCCGTGCATTCATCCTCCACTCATTTTAGCCCCTCCCCTCATTCCAATTAAGCCGCAATTCGGTACGGTCATGGGTAGTTGCACATTCGACATGAACAGCGAAGCTACTTGTGTTATTCAAAGCAATTTTGCTTTGTCCGTGGGTAATACCTGTCATTCTTCATTGTCAGTTGGACATAGACATTCTTAGCCTCCGACAATAGTATGTTCTTGGTCCCGCGCGATTGGCAACGTTTAATTTAGCCACGCATGTCGCGTTTCACCTGACAGTTGCTTGCTAGGAACAAATGAAGGGGCCGGGTGTAGCGTATCCTAAGCTATTTAGCAGACGACACACATTTGACGCTCTACGTGATTTGACAGATAGTCTCAACTAAACTGCACATGGTGTAGTTTGCGACGTCATCAGACATTAGGATATACAGTTAGATGTCATCATGCCGAAAAAGACAGCGACGGCTACATACAAGCAAGGTACAATTGCTCGAAGGTAGACTATGTGTGTAATGTTGTTGTGGTATTTTGAACGGCCACTGTTGGTAGTACATTTCATATATTGCCATGTGGTAGTGCCAGTGTCGACATTCTATAATTGCTAACTTGTATAATCACACCAGCACGAATACGGAAGACAAAACTTGCCATCATTCTGCATAAATGTTAGCGACGTTCTATTGTGAATACAATTACACAGATAATCCAATTTACACTCATAAAAAGTAATTTGGGAACATATTTAATATAAAAAAATGTAGATGTTGGCTAATTTGTGTCGATATACATCTTAGGTAAACATTGTAAATGTTTCTTAGATAAAATAATAAATAAGTAATGTGTTTTAAAAATCCACTGTTTATTATCTTATGTTTTCGATTATCAGTAATATTATTCACTATTGGATGTACTGTATTATGTATCTGCATTTTAAAATAATGCCTTGTTTAATATTTATGAAGGAAGGAACGTCGGCGATGTGTGCGCCATATTTGTATCAAACTTCCGGTATAGAACATAGCTATCCATGAATCTGTATAAGTTACAATTAATAATTATAATTATGCATGTTAACATGTTTTATGTATGATATGATATAACGTAATTTTATTGTTATGCTACAACATAACTAAAGTCACTGGATAAAGATATATCAGTTTGCACGTGTCTGACGTCTCCAATTTTCTAACTATATACCTAAATCACTGTTACCCCAATCCTCCAAAATACTTAACAAACGGTTAATGTCATTCATTGAAAATCATCACATATTGACTGATGGGCAATATGGCTTCAGAAGTAATCACTCAACTTCACTAGCGTTAACTGAAATTGTCGAAAAGGTAACTTCAGCAATATATAAAAAAGAAAGCACTACTGATTTTTTATCTGAAGAAAACATTTGACACCGTTGATCATAAAATACTGCTAAGTAAGTTACACTGTTGTGGAATATGGGGTTTGGCATTGGATTGGATTAAAAGCTATTTAGCCAATCGTAGTCAGTATGTGTGTTATAACAACAGAAATTCAGAGCTAAATAATATCAAGTGTGGAGTCCCACAAGGATAAATCCTGGGCACAGTACTATTTATTTTATACATAAATGACAGGTGTGAAGTGTCACAATTGCTTAATATTATCTTGTTTGCAGATGACACTAGCCCTTTTTTTACCCAACTAGGACTATTGTGGATATAGCATGTAGAGTTAATAACGAACTAGAACAAAACAGATATCTGGTTCAGAGTTAATACATTATCGCTTGATGTGAACAAAACCAATGTTATCATGTTTGCAAATAAAAAACAACATAGACCAACAGTAAACATTACTTTGAATGGAATGAACATTGAGCAGGTGTCACATACAAAATTCTTTGGTGTAATCATTGATGAAAACTTAACGTGGAGAGAGAGAGAGAGAGAGAGAGAGAGAGAGAGAGAGAGAGAGAGAGAGAGAGAGAGAGAGAGAGAGAGAGAGAGAGAGAGAGCTGATAAAAACGGTTGAAACGAAGGTAACAAAAAGTATAGCCGTTTTATATAAAACAAAGGATGTTCTTGACATTCAAGCATTACGCACATTATACCAATCTCTTGTTGAACCATAATATATGTCTTATTGCTGTGAAATATGGGGAAATACGTATCCGTCTAGACTCAGAAAACTCTCTGGTACCACCCATAGACTACTGTCAATTACTGTCAGAGGTATACACATATGGAAGGGTTTAGCAAGTGATATAACACAGTTGCCAAGTTTGCAACAATTTAAGAACAGATTAAAGTCGACGTTACTTTCTTCATATTTATGAACAGTTAACACAATGATAAAAAATACCATTACTGCATTTTATACCAATCTTGTAACCTACATAGCATTATTCTGACATATGAACTATTTTAGTTAGAAAAGGCACCACCCATAGACTACTGTCAATTACTGTCAGAGGTTATACACATATGGATACGGTTTAGCAAGTGATATAACACAGTTGGCAAGTTTGCAACAATTTAAGAACAGATTAAAGTCGACGTTACTTTCTTCATATTTATGAACAGTTAACACAATGATAAAAAATACCATTACTGTTGCTTTGTATTCAATCTTGTAACTCTTACTACAACTA
>JAODUO010000186.1:300000-460000 GCA_025642075.2 Ridgeia piscesae
GTCTGTCTGTCTGACTGACTGTCTATCTCCCTAGCTCCCTCCCCCCTCTCTCTTTCCGTCGTCTTGGATTCATGGATGTCTTCATGTTTTGTCCGCTGTTTAACTTGTTAAGTATTCTTTGTCATGAGTATCTTGTTTCAGTATACACCGTTTATCGCGCAGGCCAAATAAGGCCTGAGTTGACTATTGATAATATCTCATTCGCAATACGTATGTGGGTGTGTATGCCATCTACATTTAATCTTGATGAAGCAGTGTTAAAATGGACCTATGCTGAAACTTAGACCGCAAGAACCATAAAAACCTTCGTCTATGAACGTCATTAAGATCCCACATGACTAATAAATCACCATCAAGTCCTAATCCGAAATACTAATGTTTTTTTATTGTAAACTATATTGTACTATATGTTTTGCTTAAACATGATCTATACTTAGTAATGTAATACGAAGTAGGCATAAACCTGTGATATTTCCTAGGTGCGCGTTGCCGTCGAAATCGACGATCTCCTGAAAATCATGGGTGACCTATACAGCGCAGACGCAGACGAAGATCTACTTCCGTTGAACGTGTCCTACGTGATGCATAACCCGCGGCTGTGCGCAGACGCGCCCAGTCTCAAGTACATCGTCTATCTCCACAGCGCTCCCGGAAACAGCGAACGTCGCGACCTCGTGCGGCAGACATGGGGGAATCGACGACTACTGAAAAACGAGAACAGCCGAGCCGTCTTCCTTGTTGGACTTCCCAAGGACAACAAGACGCAGGAGAAGCTGAGGGCCGAGTTTTCCCAATATGGCGACATCGTGCAGGGAAACTTCCATGACGACTATCGTAATCTTACGTTGAAGGGCATCATGGGATTGAAGTGGATCTCGACTTACTGTGCGCATGCGCAGTACGCACTCAAGTCTGACGATGACGCGTTTGTCAACATATTTGCTCTGCTTGGCGTCATGACCGCGAACGCAGACAAGAAACGTCTAATTGCCTGCGTCAACTACAGAGACGGCTCAATGCCAATCCTACGCTACCCACGGCAATGTTATAAATGGTGTATCAAATACAGGGAGTTGATAGGACGCCGTGGCTACCCTGAGTACTGCGCTGGCGTGGCGTTCCTACTGTCGCGAGAGATGGTATCTGAGATGTATGCAGCCTCGCTGAAAACACCCTTCTTTTGGGTCGACGACGCCTACGTATCGGGGTTACTTCCGGCCAAGGTGAGCGGGGTAGAACGCGTGGCGTTAAACACCCACTTTACGTTGAGTGGAGGTGCCGCTTACGATGATTACGTCAACCCGGATACGAAAGAATTTAGATACTACTTCGTGCATGGCGTGTCGGACAAACAGCGCGTGTTGATGTGGACCGCCCTCTTGCGGAAACTTAACGAAACACACAAGGCGCTCCTATCGGATGATGTTATAACTAAATCGACGCAGCTGCTCAAACAGTACATGATGGAGAAGAACAAGTTACCACGTGTCAGGTAGACTTGCTCAGTACGAATCATGTTAACTCAATCTGCTGGCTTTCTTTGTTTTATAAAATGTTCGCAGAAAGATGGTGGTTATGCCTTTGGTAATTCGAAAACATTAACCTTGTGGAATGTTGACCAAATCCTTATCACTATCACTGCTGAGGAGAAATACTTGTCAGCAAGTTAAGGAGATTTGTAAATATACAAATTCCACATAGAAATGGATACGATCGATGCCACTCATCCACCTTTCACAAAAAAGGCAACACCAACCAATTGTATCTCTGAAACTGATGAGTTATTGCGGTAATGACAATAAGAGCTAGAATATATTACTTATTCGTGAACTGCAACTAGTTTATTTGATAAAAACTAACTCACAAATTTACGGATCAGCTGAATATATATATATATATATATATATATATATATATATATATATATATATATATATATATATATATATATATGGAGAGAGAGAGACAGACAGAGACGGAGAGGGGGAGGGGAGAGGGAGAGGGAGAGGGAGAGGGAGAGAGAGAGGGAGAGAGAGAGAGAGAGAGAGAGAGAGAGAGAGAGAGAGAGAGAGAGAGAGAGAGAGAGAGAGAGAGAGAGAGAGAGAGAGAGAGAGAGAGAGAGAGAGAGAGAGAGAGAGAGAGAGAGAGAGAGAGAGAGAGAGAGAGAGAGAGAGAGAGAGAGAGAGAGAGAGAGAGAGAGAGAGAGAGAGAGAGATAATGTGTCCACATTCTGTGTTAACTGTGGTGTATTAAAGTAATATATTCCACACAAACAACATATTCCAAATAGATCATTCACCCGCCCACCCTCACCAGAATTGTTTTTTTATTATTATAATTTTCATATTTACCAAGCCTCTAAGTAGTCTGTATTTCTTGGCAGTCCACGAATATTTCTCTCGAATGTAGTCAACGCTCGATGCAATAACGTCAGTATTAAAGAGGTAGATTACGCTAAACACTTGTGGCATTGTTGTTTTTGGTAGGAAAAATTACGTCACTTTCGCGTTCAGATCAAAGGTCAATGTCATAGGTCACGACCACTGTGCATCTAGGTCCTAAGATGAACTACAAAAATATTGTGAACAACATAACGTAATTCAGTAGCTTACATCATAATTATATTATGTAATTAAGCATGCGCTGTGCAGATTTTTCCTCAGAGTACTGCTTAGGTTCGAACCTATAATATGATAAACTACACAAATAGATCAATAATATTGTTAAATTGGTCATTGCGTATGGGCAATATTTATTTTTCCTGCTGCAAGACGGCGAACTGTCTAGTCACGTGATCACGACGTCATGTCATATATGTTGTAGCACCGCCTATTGAATAACTGGTGAACTACAGACAACGTTTAAATTAAATGTTGAAAACACAGCCTGCTGCTTATATTCGTTCACATGAATTTACATGTTCATTATTTCACCAATAGTAACAAGTACAGTAGTGTTTTTATTGATTTACCCAAACGGTGTCACTTTCTGATTGGATTTAATACATATGTATAGAAGATCATTAGAAGAGTCGAGCTGATCGTTGTTCGAGATATGAATGCAACGTTGTCACATTATATTCGTGAACCTTCGGCCTTCGCGGACGCTGCACGAGTCCGGCCCGATTCCTCCAGCACGAGTCCGGCCCGATTTCTCCAGCACGAGTCCGGCCCGATTCCACCAGCACGAGTCCGGCCCGATTCCACCAGCACGAGTCCGGCCCGATTCCTCCAGCACGAGTCCGGCCCGATTCGTCCAGCACGAGTCCGGCCCGATTCGTCCAGCACGAGTCCGGCCCGATTCCACCAGCACGAGTCCGGCCCGATTCGTCCAGCACGAGTCCGGCCCGATTTCTCCAGCACGAGTCCGGCCCGATTCGTCCAGCACGAGTCCGGCCCGATTCCACCAGCACGAGTCCGGCCCGATTCCACCAGCACGAGTCCGGCCCGATTCCACCAGCACGAGTCCGGCCCGATTCCACCAGCACGAGTCCGGCCCGATTCGTCCAGCACGAGTCCGGCCCGATTCCACCAGCACGAGTCCGGCCCGATTCGTCCAGCACGAGTCCGGCCCGATTCGTCCAGCACGAGTCCGGCCCGATTCCACCAGCACGAGTCCGGCCCGATTCCACCAGCACGAGTCCGGCCCGATTCGTCCAGCACGAGTCCGGCCCGATTCGTCCAGCACGAGTCCGGCCCGATTCGTCCAGCACGAGTACCCGGGCCCCATTCCACCAGCACGAGTCCGGCCCGATTCCACCAGCACGAGTCCGGCCCGATTCCTCCAGCACGAGTCCGGCCCGATTCCACCAGCACGAGTCCGGCCCGATTCCTCCAGCACGAGTCCGGCCCGATTCCACCAGCACGAGTACGGCCCGATTCCACCAGCACGAGTCCGGCCCGATTCGTCCAGCACGAGTCCGGCCCGATTCCTCCAGCACGAGTCCGGCCCGATTCCACCAGCACGAGTCCGGCCCGATTCCACCAGCACGAGTCCGGCCCGATTCCACCAGCACGAGTCCGGCCCGATTCGTCCAGCACGAGTCCGGCCCGATTCGTCCAGCACGAGTCCGGCCCGATTCCACCAGCACGAGTCCGGCCCGATTCCACCAGCACGAGTCCGGCCCGATTCCACCAGCACGAGTCCGGCCCGATTCGTCCAGCACGAGTCCGGCCCGATTCCACCAGCACGAGTCCGGCCCGATTCGTCCAGCACGAGTCCGGCCCGATTCCACCAGCACGAGTCCGGCCCGATTCGTCCAGCACGAGTCCGGCCCGATTCCACCAGCACGAGTCCGGCCCGATTCCACCAGCACGAGTCCGGCCCGATTCCACCAGCACGAGTCCGGCCCGATTCGTCCAGCACGAGTCCGGCCCGATTCCACCAGCACGAGTCCGGCCCGATTCGTCCAGCACGAGTCCGGCCCGATTCCACCAGCACGAGTCCGGCCCGATTCCACCAGCACGAGTCCGGCCCGATTCGTCCAGCACGAGTCCGGCCCGATTCGTCCAGCACGAGTCCGGCCCGATTCCACCAGCACGAGTCCGGCCCGATTCCACCAGCACGAGTCCGGCCCGATTCGTCCAGCACGAGTCCGGCCCGATTCCACCAGCACGAGTCCGGCCCGATTCCACCAGCACGAGTCCGGCCCGATTCCACCAGCACGAGTACGGCCCGATTCCACCAGCACGAGTCCGGCCCGATTCCACCAGCACGAGTCCGGCCCGATTCCACCAGCACGAGTCCGGCCCGATTCCACCAGCACGAGTCCGGCCCGATTCGTCCAGCACGAGTCCGGCCCGATTCCACCAGCACGAGTCCGGCCCGATTCGTCCAGCACGAGTCCGGCCCGATTCCACCAGCACGAGTCCGGCCCGATTCCACCAGCACGAGTCCGGCCCGATTCGTCCAGCACGAGTCCGGCCCGATTCCACCAGCACGAGTACGGCCCGATTCCACCAGCACGAGTCCGGCCCGATTCCACCAGCACGAGTCCGGCCCGATTCCTCCAGCACGAGTCCGGCCCGATTCCACCAGCACGAGTCCGGCCCGATTCGTCCAGCACGAGTCCGGCCCGATTCCACCAGCACGAGTCCGGCCCGATTCCACCAGCACGAGTCCGGCCCGATTCCACCAGCACGAGTCCGGCCCGATTCCTCCAGCACGAGTCCGGCCCGATTCCACCAGCACGAGTCCGGCCCGATTCCACCAGCACGAGTCCGGCCCGATTCCACCTTCACTCGCCCTCGGCAATCGACAATGTCACAGCCGGTCTGCGTCATTTGCACGTGCCTCGGGTGATGAGTGTTTATTACAATCGTTTGACTTCACTGGTCGAATTATTAACACACTTTGACTTCGGACTTGGAAGTACCAGCTTTATGATTTGTTGATGACATCGTCATCGAGTTGATATAAGCAAGCCGTCGCCAGGCAGCAGGGGACGCCTGGGCCGAGGCTATGGACAAATGGGGTCAACTTTGTCCTCGTCAACGTTTGCAGATTGTCTCCTGGTTCACGCCTGACTGAACACCTGTTTTCGTTACACTGATTGTCAGTTCAGTTTGTTTGATAATATCTGGTGTAATTATGAGAAATAAACACTTGTGACACATAAAAAGTAAACTTTTATATAGCGCTGCAACCGAATCTTGTGGATTGTTCCAAATGCTTCACCCTTTATTCCTTGTCAAACCTGTTAAAACGAACATCAATTCGATTTCTCTGGAAAGCTTCCAGCCACACTGCAATGAATGCGCGAACACTATTCGTACACAAATATCCGTCACTGTCTATAGCCAGGTACTCATTCGTACAGCAGCTGAGTGAACTGGAGCAATGTAGAATATGGAAATTTCCCAAGATTTGACACGGCAGCACAGCATTCGAACCGGGCTTCTCTTAGAGAAAACACGCACGCACGTTCAATTTAAACTGTCGTTAACCCGCTAGCACATCGGTCCACTGAACATACGCGACAGCAAGTTGATGAGAGAAAGTTGACACCGACGCGTTCAGGTGATTGATATAAATGACGACGTAACAAATGTCGCCGGGTGTCAGGTGTCACTGACTACACGCGGATCATCTGTACCATGCTAACTCATCACGGCAAGTCCGTTTTGTCATGCGGAGTAAGCCGTACACATTAATTTTTGTGGATCATCATCCCCGAGTTTGGCTCAAACCTGACTGGCTTTAGTAGTGAAATCGGTCGGAAGGATCCGCGTAGGAGGAGGAGGACGTGTACGCGCTCACAATGATCCGACACATCGCGGTAGAAACAAGAGCGAAGCGTGGCTCACGCAGTGTCGGTTTGTACGTCGCGTTCGGCGCGGTTGTCGGTGTCTATCTCCTCCTTCACGCCGTCAGACTTGTCCTGGTTGCCGGGCCGCGGCCCGAGCCACAATCCACGGCTCTCAGCGACTTCATGGTCAAGTCGATCATCCGGAATGTAATCCCCGCGGAAGACGGTAAACTCGAGGTAGGTTTGTGTGTTTCCTGCGCGGACATCGTCTTACAAGGTGGAGTCAAGTATTTTACCTGCTCCTTTGCACAGCCATTGTCTCCCGTGCATCTGCTTTCAT
Source organism: Ridgeia piscesae (assembly GCA_025642075.2). Taxonomy (NCBI): domain Eukaryota; kingdom Metazoa; phylum Annelida; class Polychaeta; order Sabellida; family Siboglinidae; genus Ridgeia; species Ridgeia piscesae. The sequence goes on from JAODUO010000186.1 coordinate 306,588, forward strand.
GTCCAGCCGTTTCATGTAAGATTATTATTATATTCCTATCTCCTTTCCGGATATTTAAGTGGAGTTGAAATGCTTCAACAACCACTGCATAAGCATACGAACATAGGAGGATATGTGGCCATGATTTAATGAGCACGCTGCTATGGTATATTTTTTCAAACTTGAATATAATTGACCATTGGGCGTCGTCATTACAGCCAAGCTGCATGTACCTTGATTGGCTCCTATCTACTCCATGTAACGGTTTCGCTAGAGACTTCATACAACAGACATTTCTTCGGGAAAACAAAAATATGTGTCATGTAATAGATAGTATGCGTTGTATAGATTAATAAAGCAGTTGTATACATGTTCGAAATTAAAAAGCAAAATTATTATATAACGATTTATAACAAACGAAAGCATTTACAACGGCGCAATTTGCGGAATGTAGAATGGGGAATTCCCCCAAGTTTAGGAATTTCCTAACCGAATTCTATGCGGATACCTTTGACATTGCTACACCGAGAGATTATATTTGCCGAAGTCTCATGATAAATGTACTTCGAAATTACTGTACATAAGCGTGTTTTTTTGGGGTTTGATAGGAATTAATGACCGTTTCGCAGAATGTGCGCATACGAATTTGCACGTCATCACATACATATTAATGAGGACCGACTAATGTGGCATTTTGAAATTCTTTCTTTGGTTGTAAATCGTATATATTCCTAAACTCGGGGAATTCCCCATTCTACATATCGCATTGTGCTTCGTTTGTTATAAATCGTTATAGTTATATATTAAAAAAAAAAATAATATATATATATATATATATATATATATATATATATATATATATATATATATATATATATCCGTATATATATATATATATATATATATATATATATATATATATATATATTAAGCCTACCATATATAATTATACATCATTCTCTAGTTCTATATGAAATTAGTTCTACTTTGCAATGTTGTTAAGTCTTTCATCCCCTGTTAAATCTTGAAAAAATGTGCTGTAATACGTGTCCGACTCAAAACACAACTGCAACATTATATTTGTTAACTTGCCAGTTGGCTGCCGTGTGAAGACGTCACACGTGTCAGACTCAAAACACAACTGCAACATTATATTTGTTAACTTGCCAGTTGGCTGCCGTGTGAAGACGTCACACGTGTCCGACTCAACACACAACTGCAACATTATATTTGTTAACTTGCCAGTTGGCTGCCGTGTGAAGACGTCACACGTGTCCGACTCAACACACAACTGCAACATTATATTTGTTAACTTGCCAGTTGGCTGCCGTGTGAAGACGTCACACGTGTCCGACTCAACACACAACTGCAACATTATATTTGTTAACTTGCCAGTTGGCTGCCGTGTGAAGACGTCACACGTGTCCGACTCAACACACAACTGCAACATTATTTTTGTTAACTTGTCAGTTGGCTGCCGTGTGAAGACGTCACACGTGTCCGACCCAAAACACAACTGCAACATTATATTTGTTAACTTGTCAGTTGGCTGCCGTGTGAAGACGTCACACGTGTCCGACTCAACACACAACTGCAACATTATATTTGTTAACTTGTCAGTTGGCTGCCGTGTGAAGACGTCACACGTGTCCGACTCAACACACAACTGCAACATTATATTTGTTAACTTGCCAGTTGGCTGCCGTGTGAAGACATCACACGTGTCCGCCTCAAAACACAACTGCAACATTATATTTGTTAACTTGCCAGTTGGCTGCCGTGTGAAGACGTCACACGTGTCCGACTCAAAACACAACTGCAACATTATATTTGTTAACTTGCCAGTTGGCTGCCGTGTGAAGACGTCACACGTGTCCGCCTCAACACACAACTGTAACATTATATTTGTTAACTTGCCAGTTGGCTGCCGTGTGAAGACGTCACACGTGTCCGCCTCAAAACACAACTGTAACATTATATTTGTTAACTTGTCAGTTGGCTGCCGTGTGAAGACGTCACACGTGTCCGTCTCAACACACAACTGTAACATTATATTTGTTAACTTGTCAGTTGGCTGCCGTGTGAAGACGTCACACGTGTCCGTCTCAACACACAACTGTAACATTATATTTGTTAACTTGCCAGTTGGCTGCCGTGTGAAGACGTCACACGTGTCTACCTCAAAACACAACTGCAACATTATATTTGTTAACTTGCCAGTTGGCTGCCGTGTGAAGACGTCACACGTGTCCGACTCAAAACACAACTGCAACATTATATTTGTTAACTTGTCAGTTGGCTGCCGTGTGAAGACGTCACACGTGTCCGACTCAAAACACAACTGCAACATTATATTTGTTAACTTGTCAGTTGGCTGCCGTGTGAAGACGTCACACGTGTCCGACTCAACACACAACTGCAACATTATATTTGTTAACTTGTCAGTTGGCTGCCGTGTGAAGACGTCACACGTGTCCGACTCAACACACAACTGCAACATTATATTTGTTAACTTGTCAGTTGGCTGCCGTGTGAAGACGTCACACGTGTCCGACTCAAAACACAACTGCAACATTATATTTGTCAACTTGTCAGTTGGCTGCCGTGTGAAGACGTCACACGTGTCCATCTCAACACACAACTGCAACATTATATTTGTTAACTTGCCAGTTGGCTGCCTTATGAAGACGTCACACGTGTCCGACTCAACACACAACTGCAACATTATATTTGTTAACTTGCCAGTTGGCTGCCGTGTGAAGACGTCACACGTGTCCGACTCAACACACAACTGCAACATTATATTTGTTAACTTGCCAGTTGGCTGCCGTGTGAAGACGTCACACGTGTCCGACTCAACACACAACTGCAACATTATATTTGTTAACTTGCCAGTTGGCTGCCGTGTGAAGACGTCACACGTGTCCGACTCAACACACAACTGCAACATTATATTTGTTAACTTGCCAGTTGGCTGCCGTGTGAAGACGTCACACGTGTCCGACTCAACACACAACTGCAACATTATATTTGTTAACTTGTCAGTTGGCTGCCGTGTGAAGACGTCACACGTGTCCGACTCAACACACAACTGCAACATTATATTTGTTAACTTGTCAGTTGGCTGCCGTGTGAAGACGTCACACGTGTCCGACCCAAAACACAACTGCAACATTATATTTGTTAACTTGTCAGTTGGCTGCCGTGTGAAGACGTCACACGTGTCCGACTCAACACACAACTGCAACATTATATTTGTTAACTTGTCAGTTGGCTGCCGTGTGAAGACGTCACACGTGTCCGACTCAAAACACAACTGCAACATTATATTTGTTAACTTGCCAGTTGGCTGCCGTGTGAAGACGTCACACGTGTCCGCCTCAAAACACAACTGCAACATTATATTTGTTAACTTGCCAGTTGGCTGCCGTGTGAAGACGTCACACGTGTCCGACTCAAAACACAACTGCAACATTATATTTGTTAACTTGCCAGTTGGCTGCCGTGTGAAGACGTCACACGTGTCCGCCTCAACACACAACTGTAACATTATATTTGTTAACTTGCCAGTTGGCTGCCGTGTGAAGACGTCACACGTGTCCGCCTCAAAACACAACTGTAACATTATATTTGTTAACTTGTCAGTTGGCTGCCGTGTGAAGACGTCACACGTGTCCGTCTCAACACACAACTGTAACATTATATTTGTTAACTTGTCAGTTGGCTGCCGTGTGAAGACGTCACACGTGTCCGTCTCAACACACAACTGTAACATTATATTTGTTAACTTGCCAGTTGGCTGCCGTGTGAAGACGTCACACGTGTCTACCTCAAAACACAACTGCAACATTATATTTGTTAACTTGCCAGTTGGCTGCCGTGTGAAGACGTCACACGTGTCCGACTCAAAACACAACTGCAACATTATATTTGTTAACTTGTCAGTTGGCTGCCGTGTGAAGACGTCACACGTGTCCGACTCAAAACACAACTGCAACATTATATTTGTTAACTTGTCAGTTGGCTGCCGTGTGAAGACGTCACACGTGTCCGACTCAACACACAACTGCAACATTATATTTGTTAACTTGTCAGTTGGCTGCCGTGTGAAGACGTCACACGTGTCCGACTCAACACACAACTGCAACATTATATTTGTTAACTTGTCAGTTGGCTGCCGTGTGAAGACGTCACACGTGTCCGACTCAAAACACAACTGCAACATTATATTTGTCAACTTGTCAGTTGGCTGCCGTGTGAAGACGTCACACGTGTCCATCTCAACACACAACTGCAACATTATATTTGTTAACTTGTCAGTTGGCTGCCTTAGAAGACGTCACACGTGTCCGACTCAACACACAACTGCAACATTATATTTGTTAACTTGCCAGTTGGCTGCCGTGTGAAGACGTCACACGTGTCCGACTCAACACACAACTGCAACATTATATTTGTTAACTTGCCAGTTGGCTGCCGTGTGAAGACGTCACACGTGTCCGACTCAACACACAACTGCAACATTATATTTGTTAACTTGCCAGTTGGCTGCCGTGTGAAGACGTCACACGTGTCCGACTCAACACACAACTGCAACATTATATTTGTTAACTTGCCAGTTGGCTGCCGTGTGAAGACGTCACACGTGTCCGCCTCAACACACAACTGCAACATTATATTTGTTAACTTGCCAGTTGGCTGCCGTGTGAAGACGTCACACGTGTCCGACTCAAAACACAACTGCAACATTATATTTGTTAACTTGCCAGTTGGCTGCCGTGTGAAGACGTCACACGTGTTCGACTCAACACACAACTGCAACATTATATTTGTTAACTTGCCAGTTGGCTGCCGTGTGAAGACGTCACACGTGTCCGTCTCAACACACAACTGTAACATTATATTTGTTAACTTGCCAGTTGGCTGCCGTGTGAAGACGTCACACGTGTCTACCTCAAAACACAACTGCAACATTATATTTGTTAACTTGCCAGTTGGCTGCCGTGTGAAGACGTCACACGTGTCCGACTCAAAACACAACTGCAACATTATATTTGTTAACTTGTCAGTTGGCTGCCGTGTGAAGACGTCACACGTGTCCGACTCAAAACACAACTGCAACATTATATTTGTTAACTTGTCAGTTGGCTGCCGTGTGAAGACGTCACACGTGTCCGACTCAACACACAACTGCAACATTATATTTGTTAACTTGTCAGTTGGCTGCCGTGTGAAGACGTCACACGTGTCCGACTCAACACACAACTGCAACATTATATTTGTTAACTTGTCAGTTGGCTGCCGTGTGAAGACGTCACACGTGTCCGACTCAAAACACAACTGCAACATTATATTTGTTAACTTGCCAGTTGGCTGCCGTGTGAAGACGTCACACGTGTCCATCTCAACACACAACTGCAACATTATATTTGTTAACTTGTCAGTTGGCTGCCGTTGTGAAGACGTCACACGTGTCCGACTCAACACACAACTGCAACATTATATTTGTTAACTTGCCAGTTGGCTGCCGTGTGAAGACGTCACACGTGTCCGACTCAACACACAACTGCAACATTATATTTGTTAACTTGCCAGTTGGCTGCCGTGTGAAGACGTCACACGTGTCCGACTCAACACACAACTGCAACATTATATTTGTTAACTTGCCAGTTGGCTGCCGTGTGAAGACGTCACACGTGTCCGCCTCAACACACAACTGTAACATTATATTTGTTAACTTGCCAGTTGGCTGCCGTGTGAAGACGTCACACGTGTCCGACCCAACACACAACTGCAACATTATATTTGTTAACTTGCCAGTTGGCTGCCGTGTGAAGACGTCACACGTGTCCGCCTCAAAACACAACTGCAACATTATATTTGTTAACTTGTCAGTTAGCTGCCGTGTGAAGACGTCACACGTGTCCGACTCAAAACACAACTGCAACATTATATTTGTTAACTTGCCAGTTGGCTGCCGTGTGAAGACGTCACACGTGTCCGCCTCAACACACAACTGTAACATTATATTTGTTAACTTGCCAGTTGGCTGCCGTGTGAAGACGTCACACGTGTCCGCCTCAAAACACAACTGTAACATTATATTTGTTAACTTGTCAGTTGGCTGCCGTGTGAAGACGTCACACGTGTCCGTCTCAAAACACAACTGTAACATTATATTTGTTAACTTGCCAGTTGGCTGCCGTGTGAAGACGTCACACGTGTCCGCCTCAAAACACAACTGCAACATTATATTTGTTAACTTGCCAGTTGGCTGCCGTGTGAAGACGTCACACGTGTCCGACTCAACACACAACTGCAACATTATATTTGTTAACTTGTCAGTTGGCTGCCGTGTGAAGACTTCACACGTGTCCGACTCAACACACAACTGCAACATTATATTTGTTAACTTGTCAGTTGGCTGCCGTATGAAGACGTCACACGTGTCCGACTCAACACACAACTGCAACATTATATTTGTTAACTTGTCAGTTGGCTGCCGTGTGAAGACGTCACACGTGTCCGACTCAACACACAACTGCAACATTATATTTGTTAACTTGTCAGTTGGCTGCCGTGTGAAGACGTCACACGTGTCCGACTCAACACACAACTGCAACATTATATTTGTTAACTTGCCAGTTGGCTGCCGTGTGAAGACGTCACACGTGTCCGCCTCAATACACAACTGCAACATTATATTTGTTAACTTGCCAGTTGGCTGCCGTGTGAAGACGTCACACGTGTCCGACTCAAAACACAACTGCAACATTATATTTGTTAACTTGCCAGTTGGCTGCCGTGTGAAGACGTCACACGTGTCCGCCTCAAAACACAACTGTAACATTATATTTGTTAACTTGTCAGTTGGCTGCCGTGTGAAGACGTCACACGTGTCCGTCTCAACACACAACTGTAACATTATATTTGTTAACTTGTCAGTTGGCTGCCGTGTGAAGACGTCACACGTGTCCGTCTCAACACACAACTGTAACATTATATTTGTTAACTTGCCAGTTGGCTGCCGTGTGAAGACGTCACACGTGTCTACCTCAAAACACAACTGCAACATTATATTTGTTAACTTGCCAGTTGGCTGCCGTGTGAAGACGTCACACGTGTCCGACTCAACACACAACTGCAACATTATATTTGTTAACTTGCCAGTTGGCTGCCGTGTGAAGACGTCACACGTGTCCGACTCAACACACAACTGCAACATTATATTTGTTAACTTGTCAGTTGGCTGCCGTGTGAAGACGTCACACGTGTCAGACTCAAAACACAACTGCAACATTATATTTGTTAACTTGCCAGTTGGCTGCCGTGTGAAGACGTCACACGTGTCCGACTCAAAACACAACTGCAACATTATATTTGTTAACTTGTCAGTTGGCTGCCGTGTGAAGACGTCACACGTGTCCGTCTCAACACACAACTGTAACATTATATTTGTTAACTTGTCAGTTGGCTGCCGTGTGAAGACGTCACACGTGTCCGTCTCAACACACAACTGTAACATTATATTTGTTAACTTGCCAGTTGGCTGCCGTGTGAAGACGTCACACGTGTCCCACCCCAAAACACAACTGCAACATTATATTTGTTAACTTGCCAGTTGGCTGCCGTGTGAAGACGTCACACGTGTCCGACTCAACACACAACTGCAACATTATATTTGTTAACTTGCCAGTTGGCTGCCGTGTGAAGACGTCACACGTGTCAGACTCAAAACACAACTGCAACATTATATTTGTTAACTTGCCAGTTGGCTGCCGTGTGAAGACGTCACACGTGTCCGACTCAAAACACAACTGCAACATTATATTTGTTAACTTGCCAGTTGGCTGCCGTGTGAAGACGTCACACGTGTCCCACCCCAAAACACAACTGCAACATTATATTTGTTAACTTGCCAGTTGGCTGCCGTGTGAAGACGTCACACGTGTCCCACCCCAAAACACAACTGCAACATTATATTTGTTAACTTGCCAGTTGGCTGCCGTGTGAAGACGTCACACGTGTCCGACTCAAAACACAACTGTAACATTATATTTGTTAACTTGTCAGTTGGCTGCCGTGTGAAGACGTCACACGTGTCCGTCTCAACACACAACTGTAACATTATATTTGTTAACTTGCCAGTTGGCTGCCGTGTGAAGACGTCACACGTGTCCGACTCAAAACACAACTGCAACATTATATTTGTAAATTGTCAGTTGGCTGCCGTGTGAAGACGTCACACGTGTCCACTCAAAACACAACTGCAACATTATATTTGTTAACTTGTCAGTTGGCTGCCGTGTGAAGACGTCACACGTGTCCATCTCAACACACAACTGCAACATTATATTTGTTAACTTGTCAGTTGGCTGCCGTGTGAAGACGTCACACGTGTCCGACTCAACACACAACTGCAACATTATATTTGTTAACTTGTCAGTTGGCTGCCGTGTGAAGACGTCACACGTGTCAGACTCAAACACAACTGTAACATTATATTTGTTAACTTGCCAGTTGGCTGCCGTGTGAAGACGTCACACGTGTCAGACTCAAAACACAACTGTAACATTATATTTGTTAACTTGCCAGTTGGCTGCCGTGTGAAGACGTCACACGTGTCAGACTCAAAACACAACTGTAACATTATATTTGTTAACTTGCCAGTTGGCTGCCGTGTGAAGACGTCACACGTGTCAGACTCAAAACACAACTGTAACATTATATTTGTTAACTTGCCAGTTGGCTGCCGTGTGAAGACGTCACACGTGTCCGACTCAAAACACAACTGCAACATTATATTTGTTAACTTGCCAGTTGGCTGCCGTGTGAAGACGTCACACGTGTCCGACTCAAAACACAACTGCAACATTATATTTGTTAACTTGCCAATTGGCTGCCGTGTGAAGACGTCACACGTGTCTGCCTCAACACACAACTGCAACATTATATTTGTTAACTTGCCGAATCTATTCACCTGTATCTGTGACACACAAACCACGGCTCTGTTTGGCGATCAGGTTACAGTTTGTCAACCTTTTGCTACTCTAGAAGACGCTAAAACAAGTAGAGCGAAACCGATAATAAACCCGATAGTATTAGCTTGTATTCGCGCATTAATCAATTGATATTTTAGTGACACGTCTCACTATAGACTTCTATAGGCATAAGTGGTACACATCCTGATAGAGACGCGAACCATGTTACCGTATAGTCGAGCTATAGTGTCTAGGAAAGACTCAGTTGGTACTTAGCTGTTATTCACTGTGTCTCCGGCCTCGGACAACACGGCAACTAAGCTGGATGCACGTCCCGTCACTTGAATGTGTAAATTACCGGCCATGAAACATTATTTAGGACAAATGCAAATGTTGAGTCGCTAAAATGCAAAAAGGGGGTCATGTCAGAGTCAAACCAAACATGCAAGGGGTCATCTCAGAGTCAAACCAAATGCAGCTCGAGAGTAATGGCGGCGACCAGCGCCGAACATATCAAAGTTAGCAATTATAACGTGGCTCCGTGCTTATCAAATAATGGTCACATATCCTGTAAATGACGTGTTCTTATATCTGGCCAATTGTTGTTCAAGGGTTCCAGCCCCCCTAACGCGATAACACACCACTGGTCCCCGCCTGGTTTTACGTAAGCGTATTCGGTGTCAACATTACTGCAATATGCAAACAACGTGAGCTTTCTGATATTGGAAAACTAAGTTATGAAATTATCTCTAAATTCAGCAGTAAAACCAGTTAAATAACATTATGTTTTAGGTACACGTAGCCATCGACATCGCCGACCTCATCAAGGTCATGGGTGACCTATACAGCGCAGACGCAGACGAGGATCTACTTCCGTTGAACGTGACCTACGTGATGCATAACCCGCGGCTGTGCGCAGACGCGCCCAGTCTCAAGTACATCGTCTATCTCCACAGCGCTCCCGGAAACAGCAAACGTCGCGACCTCGTGCGGCAGACATGGGGGAATCGACGACTACTGAAAAAACAAAACAGCCGAGTCGTGTTCCTTGTCGGACTTCCCAAGGACAACGGAACACAGGAAAAGCTCAAGGCCGAGTTTTCTCAATACGGCGACCTCGTGCAGGGAAACTTTCGTGACGATTATCGAAACCTGACGTTGAAGGGCATTATGGGATTGAAGTGGATATCGACATACTGTGCGCAGGCGCAGTACGCACTCAAGTCTGACGACGACGCGTTCATCAACATCTTTGGCCTGATTGATGTTATGGACAAAAACGCCGATAAAAAGCGTATGATCGCCTGCGTCCAATACCACAACGACTCAATGCCAATACTGCGCTACCCACGGAAATGCTACAAATGGTGCATCAAATACAGGGAATTGATAGGACTCCGAAGCTACCCTGCGTACTGTGCTGGGCTGGCGTTTCTACTATCGCGAGAGATGGTCTCCCAGATGTACGCCGCCTCATTGAAAACACCCTTCTTTTGGGTCGACGACGCTTACGTGTCGGGGTTACTTCCGGCCAAGGTCAGCGGGGTAGAACGCGTACCGCTAAACCGACATTTTTCGCTGGGCGGGCATGACGCCTACGCTGCGTACATGAACCCAAATATGACAGAGCTGAAACATTACTTTGTCCATGGCATGACGGACAAGAAGCGTGTGGAGATGTGGAGCGCCCTCCTGCGGAAACTCAACGACACACAGAAGGCGCTCCTAGCGGATAGTGTCGAAACCAACGCCACGCAGTTGCTCAATCGGTTCCTTGCGACCACAACGGTGAAGCTACCGAAAGCGCGGTAGATCCACTAGAGTAAGACTCTTTCAACTTCATGGGTAAACTCTTAGAAACGTTCATTTCTCAGGCAATGGCATGACCGTTCGTAAAGTATCAATGAAGTCAAAGCGATGTGTTAAGCAGTAAACACAGTGTCAGTGTTTCATATTCTTTAACACCCAGGGTAATACTTTAATTGTATTTTCAAATATAGAAATGTTTATTACCCGCACACCACACGATTGACTTAATATCGTATTTATAACAAACACATTACAAAAGATTTCTTCACCACGAAAAATAACCGACAATGGCGAATTATATGAAACCAGCTAATTATGACAAAGATAGCGTGGAATGTGATCTTATTCATCGTGCAATCACTTGTACGGTAAACAGAAAAGACAATAAACATTCCAAAGCTTGGTTAACAACTCGTTTATTCATTCACGGCATTGACACGGGTGAAGCTACACGGTTAGTCTAACTTAGGCCCTAATTTATGTTTTATATTCTTATTTCCAGTCAATGGCAACTGTCGGTGCATAGATAGCGTAATGAACTCAACCACACTGGAGCTAGAATATAAACCGAACAAACAAAACCAGCCGCATTACATACTCTAGGTTTTCCTAATAAACATAAATTGGTTCACAATTAAAGACGGGACAAACACGAGTAACTAAAACACGGATTCCGCACAACTGGTGAATATTCGCAGCGTTCCGCGGCAGCACATTCTGCGCCTCTCTATGTAGCCACTTCTTCTGACGCATCACGTGACCCTCGCATCAGCTGAAAATGAAACCGAAGTTCATTTAGATACTGTAATGTTAGTATACACACATATATATTAACTCACATGCACGCACGCACGCACGCACGCACGCACGCACGCACGCTCGCACGCACGCACGCACGCACGCACGCACACACACACACACACAACGCACAGATACACGCATATACACACACACGCACGCTCGCACACATACACACACGCTCGCACGCACACACACACACACACGCGCACTCATTGCACTACTTCACATCTGTCACTCGGCGAAAGTGTGTGACATTAGACACCGGCTAACTACCTCTCGGTGTCACGAAGCGAACACGTCCTCCGTGTCGTCGGTGAACTCGGCGGCCGCGGTGCCGTACGTCTTGACGAGCCAGGCGCTCGGGGCTGCCCCGGCCATCCGGCGGGCGACGTAGCTCTCCTCGAAGGCGCGTATCTTGTCGGTGGCGAACTGGGCCGCCTTGCGGTACTTCACCATGTGCGGACTGAGCTGCAGCCAGCGGTCGTCCAGGCAGTCGGCGGTCGTCAGGCGGGACCTGTTTGAGCACGACACGCGTATCATTCTGTGCACGTACCATCCCGCTGTGGAATTCACTGATAATAATAATATTTTTATAGTACTTATGTAACGTCCCATCCAAATAATAGTTCTAGGGCGCTTTACAATGGTCTACCGCAGAAGCATTCCACAGAGTTGCTATTCCGTTCTTCTTTTCATTGACATTGTAAAAGCCCGTTTTATTTAATCAAGGACTGCACGTTCGTATTTACTTAGTATTTATTGTTCACGTTTATTTTAACTAATTACTTTATTTAGCGTTTTCGCCAACAATAACGTTTTAGTTTGATTATTCATCTATATAATTTTATAACTTACTTGCATTATCTGTATATATTTATTTTATCAACTTATTAACTTACAAACTTAGCGTATTTATCCGTGAAAACTTCAGGATACTGAATTATCACTTTAAACAGTGTAACATTGCAGAATTGAAGAATATCAGATTGAACCAGAGTGAACTAGGTTGATCCAATGTGAACCAGATTGATTCAGAATTAGCCAGGTTTAACAAGGTTGTCTTCCAGATTACCCAGATTATATATAGCAACTCATTAAATGCCTACATACACATATCATAAAGGCAGAATAAACCAACGGCGACAACTTACTTTGGGTTGCGTCTTAGGGTCTGATAGAGGAATTTGAGGGCGTATTTAGTGACGTTGTGGTACAGCAGATGGACGTCATAGCGCACGGACTTTATATTAGTCCACATCTCATCCTCGCTTTCGGCGTAGAAAGGTGACACTCCACTCAGCCTGGCAAACACAACCACTTTAAAAACAGCAACAAGGGAGCCTGACACAAAGCCTACACTTTCACGCGGCCATTTTTCACGCGACACCTGATACCCGTCGTAGCAAGGAGCGATCTTTCGGCGGAAGTCAACGCTAATCGTCTCGAATGCAAGCAACACTAACTCACCACGAGCACGTTTCGTCTAGCTTTATAATTTGAAACGAAACACACACTTCAATTTCGACATGAAAATATTGTCATAGCCAAAATGATGCATTCAACATTTACGTTATCTGGCGATATAACTCCACATACAATAGTATTCTGAGTCGTTATATAGACTCATAGTGTAAGGAACACCAGGACACTTACAGGATGAAAGCAAGCACGCCGACACCCCACATGTCGGCCGCTACACCGACGTTTTCTTTGGCCACCTTCTCAGGAGCTGGACATAAACAGACGACCGTCTATCGTAAACATCACGGAACATACTTACAACATGCAACACGTCTTCTCTTAGGCTTAGTTTTCACGTTTTTGTGTTGGATCTTCAAATGTTAAAGATTGAAATACAAAGAACGAAGAATGAGAAACATGTCAGAATCTGTGTCAATGATATAACGAATAATTTTTCCAATGAGTAGACCCTGCGTGCTAAAGATACATTCAGTCAAACCATATTCTGGTGTGTGGCTTGATTTATTTAACATATCAGTACAATTATTTACCACAACTCAAGATAAAACATTGGCGTACATAATCGCACGTGAGTCTGTTTTGACTGGATGTTGTACCATTTGTTACTTGACATTGGCGTATATCGAAGAAACTTTGCTTTTGCTTACCAGTATTCGTTCGTTTCAGCAGTTTAAAACACAATACAATACAAAAACAATTGTTCAGTTGTTTGAAGGTTATTTTGAGCAGATTTAAATTTACATTGCCCTGCTGACAAATAAGTGCTGTAAACATAAGTCGTGTTTGATATCACATATGAAATAAAACTGTAAAAGAGAATAATTATTCAATAAGATTAAGAATTCTTAAGGAAAATTCATCATTAAAAATTCCGTTGTTAAATAAAATAAGTGTTTTCAAAACGCCAATATCCATTGACACTATTTCCATGACACATCAGTGACACTGCCCCGCTGACGTGTCATGATATCGACAATTGTCAGGTATTCAAGATCATGTTAAGGATCAAAATTTATTTTAAAATGAAAATCGGATTTAAGAGCTCTTAACAACGTTAGTGGAATAGTCTGTTCTTATTTGAACAGACAATGTATCTGAATAGTTTGAATGAACGCCTTCACTCGACTTGTCTCACCCATGAACTCGACCATTCCTTCCCGTGGCACTGGTTCTCCGTCGTACGACGTGATCTTGCGACTCCGGCTGAAGTCGACGATCTTGACTTCGAAGCGCCGCCGACTCACCATGATGACGCTGTCGGGCTGTAGGTTCAGATGCACGATGCCGCGGTGGTGAAGGAACTGACACGCGTCGAGCACCTGGCGACCACAGCGATAATAACAACAGTATAACTTCGTCTCTGCAGATGTTTTATTGTAGCTTCATTGAATCTGTTTTGACATCTTCTCTTGGGTGCTGGTTTGGTTATTTTAGTATTGTAATAGAGGATGTCAAGTTGTTGGAGTGAAACAGACTGGACTATTAGTCAGCTGTGCGAGGCGACAGCTGACTAATACAATGCCGTCTCAATATTACGACATACTGCCATCATGCAGGACATTTTCAATAAATCTCAAGTTATCAAGATTATCAATAAATCCTAGTTATATTTTAATATTTATAATAATTTTATGATTTTAATAGGTTTAAATTTAACTAAAAATTGAAATCTATTTAATTAAATCAGTATTATTATGTAAATTGTGTAACCTTGCCTCCACCTCCACAAGTGCGAATGTATGGACTACCTGGCTGTGTCTGTCTATGTAATTACTGGGTTTTTTTATTTACCACAACACAATATTCTCACCTTTGAGAAATTTTGTAAACTATCTTATATATCAGGCATCTCAGGGAGACACCACGTCACTAATGAAGAAGCGACGAGGAGAGCAGGCGTGGAGCGTCTACATGACATCGTCTTGTGTCAACGATGGAGGCTAGCTGGACTTACACTACGGTTATCAAGAGATCGGCTAGTACAGGTTGCGATGGAGTGGGTGCATCAAGGTGTCAACAGAAAGAGAGGATTGCCGACCAAGACCTGACGCAAGACATTTAACGAAGATCTGGCAGAAATGGATATTGCGATACATTGTTCTAGTTGGTGAAAGCTCGTCCCGAAACGAACATGTGGAATTAAGTCTAAGTATAAGCAAACGTCTAGAGCTCCAATATCTTCGAGAATTCCCACTCAGAGACCGTTATCCTGTGTTCATCAACGAACGTCTAAAGCACTATATCGATGCAAAATTAAAGAAATCGGGAGCAGACCAAGACAGTAAGACGTGCACATAGATTGAATACAGAAAGATTGAAAGAGACGGCGTGGAAAGCTAAGATGAAGTTCCGGATAGATGGGGGAACTACTGTCAAAAGTAGAACGGACCTGGTGATATGGCTTACAAATGCAATCTTACAAATGCCGAACGGAGAGCACTTTAGTACAATCGCGAAATGACATGTCGAGTGACCATTATTCCATTTTCCTACTTAAAAAGCCACATCAATTTTCAACAGAAAATTACGACACTCGCATGTACGACCGCTTTTCGGCAACGCCCACTCACCTGCTTGACGATATTCGTCACGTGGTACTCATTGTACTTGTTCTTCAGCGACAGTGACCTAGCGACGTTCTCGCCGAAGAGCTTCTCGTAGACGAGGAAGACGAAGTCGTTCCACACGTAGCCCTCGTAGAGGCGCACGATGTGCTCCTGTCTGACGGCCTTCAGCAGCTCGAGCTCCCGTAGACAGTCGTCGGGTCGGAGTGGGTCATACGGGATGATCTTGACGACCCGCGGTCGCCCGGCTCCGTGGCGAGACTTCACGTTGCGGATGAGCGAGAAACGACCGCTGAAAAAAACGACCCGGTTGCCTTTCAGGAAAGCGAAGTTGCCAACGTATCCTAGGGTAATTTTTTTCATTTAATATTACGTTCTTATGATTACAAGACGAGTGATGAACTCTGCCTGCCAATTTGTGTTTAGTTACTCTATTAAACTCGGAACAATGTTCGCAGTTTGAAAGATTCTGTCTGCAATATGTTCAAATGGTAAACAAAACATCCAGTTTCAAAACACAATTGAGACTTAACCGCAATACCGTTTGATGTTTAACTGTCCCACGTTCTAGCCAGTAGATTTCCCGTTAGTCCGTTAGAAATTACTGCTCTGCCAATTTTGGGCGGGGAGCTGGCAGCCTCCCTGTAAAGCAACATGATCAGTTCGTGGCTTTTTATTTTATTGCAAAATAATGTTACACGGTATAAAGTATACCTATTATAGCGTACTGAGCGTCCAAAGATGTTTTCATGTCCTATTTTGGTTTTTGAAATATATGTAGTAAGGGACCGCTTACTCACTGTACACATCGACCACGAGAGTAGGCGTGGCTAAAAGCCCAGAAGGCATTGCATGATCACGTGATGCAGTATGACGTGAACATAAGTTGACTGGTTGCACGTGCTGCAGTGTCGTTTATTTGCTGTCATTCGTAATGGTATGGAGTCAGTTTTTTTTATGTGTGAATGCGATTTGTATGAGTGGGTGTTTTTTTCCAGGGGCGTTACATTTGTTATAAAAACATGGTATATTTGTGTAGTAATATGTTTTGTGCACTTCATAAGACCAGACAAGAGACATCCATCCTATCATTAGAAAACCTTTGTAGCCATTGACAACCAATTAACTAACTGCCACACCCAGCCAGGTGCACAGCTCCCAGTTGGTAAAGTTCAAAGGGTGTGTGTCACTCGCGGCGATTTGAGGGACAGCGTCGGGATTCTTATAAACATTCGACGGTTAACATTACGAAGTCAGTTCTGTTTCGTCAAAACATTTATTGGCGGTCAGGACGCTACAATAGTTATAACTTATTCTGATTAACATGATTTTGCAATAAAAATAAAAGCCACGAACTGATCATGTCGCTTTAAGTATGTCCTAGCGTCGAATGGCATCAGTCGCTATGCCATTGCTCAAAACAACCAGACCGATTGAAGCAAGCGATAACTAATGTGTGGTATAATACAATTACAGTATTTAGCGCATAGCATC
Source organism: Ridgeia piscesae (assembly GCA_025642075.2). Lineage (NCBI taxonomy): Eukaryota > Metazoa > Annelida > Polychaeta > Sabellida > Siboglinidae > Ridgeia > Ridgeia piscesae. The sequence goes on from JAODUO010000186.1 coordinate 323,698, forward strand.
CGCACAGACAAGTGAAGTTGACTCCGGAACAAATGTTTCGGCATCACCTGCTGCAGTTCTTAAATCAAGTTTAGTTCCTCTGACACAGACGCCAGACGTACTGCAGATAGAAGAGGGTTTGTGATTTGCGTGAAGAAAACGTGTCATAATCGCCAAGGGAGCAGAACACTTTGCTGGACGATCTCTCAAGACACTCGGGAACCGTAGACACGCCGCTACACGTCGTCTCGTCAGCCACCTACCGCCAGAGTTCCGAGCCGAATTCGAGGAACTTTTCCGGGTCGATCTCCTGCAGCTGGATCTCGCGGTCGATGTCTGCGGCGCCCGTCTTCTTCCCGGCCAGCTCCGACAGGTCCTCCAGCGAGCCGTAGGGCGACGTGGCCGGGGAGGCGACCGGGCTGGTCTCCGGGGAAGGTCGGGACGTCGCCTGCCGCGATCGCAGCAGAATCTTCTTCGTGATGCAGTCGATGTTGATGGGCTCGGCGCCTGGTAAACACAACCACCAGAAGTGTGTGTGTGTGTGTGTGTGTGTGTGTGTGTGTGTGTGTGTGTGTGTGTGTGTGTGTGTGTGTGTGTGTGTGTTTTGTGTTGTGTGTGTGTGTGTGTGTGTGTGTGTGTGTGTGTGTGTGTGTGTGTAGTGTGTGTGTGTGTGTGTGTGTGTGTGTGTGTGTTGAGTGAGTGTGTGCGTGCGTGCGCGCGCGTGCGTGCGTGTGTGTGTGTGTGTTATGCGTGCGCGTGTGCATCGTGTTCGAAATTACAGTACTTACATCTACTTCCGTTATACAACCACGTTCTCTCTCTCTCCGCCACTCCCTCCTTCCTTCATCCCTTCCCTCGCCGTCTGTCTATCCAACAGTCTGTCTGTCTGTCCATATATGTCCTCTCTCTCTCTTTTCTTTCTCTCTCTCTCTCTCTTCTTTCTCTCTCTCTCTCTCTCTCTCTCTTCTTTCTCTCTCTCTCTCTCTCTCTTCTTTCTCTCTCTCTCTCTCTCTTCTCTTTCTCTTTCTCTCTCACTCTCTCTCTCTTCTCTTTCTCTCTCTCTCTCTCTCTCTCTCTCTCTCTATCTATCTATCTATCTATCTCTCCCTCGCTCCCTCCCTCCCCTCCCCTCCCCATACCCTCCCCTCTCCTGCCACCATCTCTCTCACATGTGGGTATTTCAGACTCCAGATGTGTGCAAGTAGTCCCACAGTGAGTGCTCGCTGCCGTCGGTCGACTCACCTTTGTCCTTCGTCTTGATCTCGACGGAGGCCCAGCTGTAGGGACTCGTGCCGAAGGCGTTGATGGCGGCCACTCGGAAGCGGTAGGTCGTGCTGGCCCGCAGTCCCTTCACCAGAGCACACTCGTCGATACAGTAGGTGGCGTTCGTCCACCGCTCGTCGCCTAGCAACAGTCATCACGTGACGTCGATAACAGTAATAAGGTAAGTTCTGACATAGCACTGTATCCAGTCCACAGGACTGCTTAAGACGCTTTACACTTTACTTTCCCGGCAGACCTGTTCAGTCAAACACCGTCTTAGTTTCTCTGGGAAGCATAAGAGGTTGGAACGTGGTAGCCACATGGTGAGATAGTCTTAACGTGGTTACCACGTTGCTACTACGTAACCAAAATACCACGTCTAAGCAACGTAATCTCAACGTGGGATGTGGTTACCACGATGCTATTATGTTATGGAGTGACGTAACCGAAATACTACTTACAAACAAAGTGGTACCAACGCTGTGTGTTTACTGGGTACATTATGTTTATTTAAACTCGTGGCGTCATCTAGAGAGCTGGCCACCATACATTTTTCTCGGGTGGGAGAAAGACCCTCTATTGAGCATAGTGTATAGCAGGCACGCAAGTAAACAACTCTAAGTATCGTTGGGTGCACGTGGATGAACAGAGACAGAAGCGGTGGACACTGGCTCTATACTGTTACAAGCTCAAACGTTAATAATATAGATATGTATTGATATACATCTTTAGGTACGATTACAAAAATCTATGATGGGAATCATGTTGTCCATCCTTCCTTCTTTGTCGGTTTGTGGTCGACAGTTCACCCGTTGTTAACATTGCATGGAATAAGTTAGGATGCAAGCTAAGTAATAATGAAAAACTCGCCCACTTTCAGTTTACATTACCATTATAGGTTACTATTACATATTACTTTGCCATTACAGTGTACATTACCACTGAGTAACACCAGTCACGTTGACTGTATTGTAAGATCAACTTCTGCAAGATGACAAGAGACATTGATGTCAACAGCCGCAGTGTACAATGTATACAATTGCAGTATCACACACAAGAGTAATTTTCGTAAACAGCATCTTGCTTAGAAAACTGTGAGGTTCCCATGTAAAAGATCTTCCCGAAATACAATCACATTGCCATAACTATTCTCCTGTTCACATGGCTTTTGCGTTCTTGGTGGAGGACAACGTTACTTCTTTTCTTCCTAATTTTATATAAGCGAACAATTTGAATATTTTAATGATTTCATGGGAAGTAGACCAGTGTACAGAGCAACTCTGGAGATTTGTCAACTATATTGCTGTTATCGGATATTCTTATGATAAATAATTATTATAAACGAACGAAAAAATTTCAAACAATGTTGTGTTCTGTCTTACCATTATAACATATCCCATGCTGGATAAGCAGTAATAATATAAAGTTCTCGTTCTGTACCTATATGTCAAGAATAGTTACTTAAGTGTGGTTCTTAATAGAGGGAAGACACTTCCTTTCAACTGCTTCGTGAATAGACAGCCTTGGTCTTACTGATACCACACATTTACGTAACTGTGCACCACAACTACCCGTGTTGGTTGAAAATGCACCCCGTAAGTTGCCCGAACTGACATCTCAACGCACAGCGGGTGCCGACCGAAACCCATCTTCTCGGCTTCTTTGGCCAATCGGCTCTCCCACTACAGCATCGCCCCGTGCAGGAATCTCTGTAGCGGCCAGTGCGTCTCGAACGTGGTCCTCCACCCACCTGGGCGGTGTTCGTCTTACTTGGACAGTGTCCACTCACCTGGTCCGAATCCCCCCCCATATGGTCAGCGTGCACTCACCTGGTCGGTGCCAGTCGACGCGGTAGGACGTGATGTAGCTGTTGCCGTCAGACTCCGGCTCCTCCCAGATCATGTAGGCCTCGCGGTCAGACACCTTCGTCACGTGTGGCCGGCCAGGCCTCGTCGGGTGGTCTACGCGGAGGGAAACGTCAACATGTGATGTGATGTGGTGTGGTGTGATGTGATGTGATGTGATGTGATGTGATGTGATGTGATGTGATGTGATGTGATGTGGTGTGGTGTGGTGTGGTGTGGTGTTGTGTTGTGTGGTGTGGTGTGGTGTGGTGTGGTGTGGTGTGACGTGACGTGACGTGACGTGACGTGACGTGACGTGACGTGACGTGACGTGACGTGACGTGACGTGACGTGACGTGACGTGACGTGATGTGATATTACGGCGCGGACATTGCAATGTGACATAGTTGGCCGGTCTTGGAATACGTATTGTTGCTTAACACATCATTTCACCTCAATGAAACCGTCAACAGTCACATTCTCTTTGACATTCATTGGAAAACAGATATCAAATACACAACACACAATGTTTATAAACAATACATATATGCCAGAGACTCTCACAAAGGCTTGCTAACCCGAACACTACCCACAAGCCTGTCTAAATAAATGAAATAGTCTACTACTCTCAATGCGAAAGCACACTTTGGTTATGTTTGATTACATTATTTGCTTACTCATGTAAACAAATCTGTCCAGCTTCGATCGCCTAGTTCTGATTTCTGTTTTATCCCTAAAGTCAATACTAATCTTGAGACTTGGAATTTTGCTGTGGATGCGCCTACTCGTTGGCATATGCTTTCTTCCAGTGTGATATAATTTTAAAATATAGCTAAGTTTAAATACATACCTTTACAACTTTGCCTATCCACCATAGCTCCCTGACGTACCAGTCAATCAAACAACCAATCAATCAATCAATCAATCAATCAATCAATCAATCTGATGACAACTGGATTTGTTTATTGAATCTGAGATCGATGTTTTTTTTTAGGATTTAGCCGCAATATAAGTTGCCTAATTATTGTTATGGTGATTATTATTATTATAGAAACACATAAAACAACATATGTACAATTGCACACAAGTGTATGTGTGTGTGCGCATGTCTGTGCGTGTGTCCGTGCATCCATGTGCGTAAATAATGCATGCGTTTTCTTCCATGCGTGCATTTGTGCGCAATATGCATGCACGTATTTAACACACAAAAAACACGCGTTTTCTTTCATGTTTGCATTGATGCGTGCGTCCCATCCCAATTCCACAGCCCCACCCACCCCGTCGACCCACCTCCGAGCAGCATGCGGGCGCGACAGGTGACGGTTCCGTAGCGGTTGCGAGCGACGCACTTGTACACGCCGAAGTCGTGCGGCTTCGTGCTGAGTACGGTGATGGAGAAGTGGCCGTCGTCGAGACTCGCCGTCCTCACTCGGCCGCCGTCCGTCAGCAGCTCCTCGTTGCGATACCACGACACGGCGGGCCTCGGGCGGCCGATCAGGTGCACTCGCAGCGTGCAGCTGTCGCCCACGTTGTACGCCTTGTCACGGATCTTCTCCTTGAAGATCGGCGGGAAACCTGGGGCGAGAATGATGAGTGTAGTAGTGGTGGTGGTGGTGGTGGTGGTGTTGTTGTTGTTGTTGTTGGTGGTGGTTGTGGTGGTGTGGTGGTGGTGGTAGTGTAGTTGTGGTGGTGGTGGTGGTGTTGGTAGTGGTGGTGGTGGTGTGGTGGTGGTGGAAGTGTGGTTGTGGTGGTGGTAGTGGTGGTGGTGATGGGGTAATGGTGGTGCGGTGGTGGTGGTGGTGGTGGTAGTAATGGTGATGTTGGTAGTGGTGGTGATGGTGTGGTGGTGGTGGTAGTGTGGTTGTGGTGGTGGTGGTAGTGTGGTTGTGGTGGTGTGGTGGTGGTGGTAATGTGGTTGTGGTGGTGGTGGTAGTGTGGTTGTGGTGGTGTGGTGGTGGTGGTAGTGTGGTTGTGGTGGTGTGGTGGTGGTGGTAGTGGTGGTGGTGATGGGGTAGTGGTGGTGCGGTGGTGGTGGTGGTGGTAGTAGTAATGGTAGTCACAGTAAGTAATAGTAGTAGTAGTAGTAGTTAGTAGTAGTAGTAGTAGTAGTAGTAGTAGTAGTAGTAGTAGTAGTAGTAGTAGTAGTTAGTAGTAGTAGTAGTAGTAGTAGTAGTAGTAGTAGTAGTAGTAGTCACAGTAAGTATAGTAGTAGTAGTAGTAGTTAGTAGTAGTAGTAGTAGTAGTAGTAGTAGTAGTAGTAGTAGTAGTAGTAGTAGTAGTAGTAGTAGTAGTAGTTAGTAGTAGTAGTAGTAGTAGTAGTAGTAGTAGCAGTAGCAGCAGCAGCAGCAGCAACAACAGCAGCAGCAGCAGTAGTAGTAGTAGTAACAACTTTATTTCATGGTGATCACCGTGTCACGTGGTACATCGTGATTTTCAATGGACCATCATCCGACACACTGTTACGTACATACAATAAATACAACAAATAATAAATAAAGGCTTAGATAAAATATAATATAGTTCACAACAATACAAACTACGGCCAGTGGCCTATCTTTGTGTACTAAACACATCGCGGGGGTGAGTTTTCGTAGTCGTCTTACGTTTGAAATCATACTGTGGTAGATGCATTACGACTGCTAGGATATTATACTACCAGTAGAATAGAATACGTATTACAACACTTCGATGCACGGCCAGGTAGTCCGGTCTGTTGAGTCGCACGGATCAGGTAGAAAGCATTAGTATCCTCGCACACGCCAGGGGGCGCTGCTGATAAGTCTTAATATCCCCTGGCGAATCGCTTATGAAACGATGCTCAGCAAATATCTCGTCTACTATTTTTCGATGTTCTTTTCGGCCAACCGTGGTTCATACCTATTACATGGTACTATTTTCGAATAAGTAATTATTGCAATATGCAATACCATTCAGCCGCTCGTGAGAATGATTCAACGGGTAATTATAATGATTACGATTCCATGGAGTTACTGGCTGTGTTTTATATGGGACGCGAGCGTGTCACAGGTGATAAAGCCGTGATCGGCGGAGTTAGTTACTATGCCAAATGCAGTTAATTCAGCTAACTTCTATATATCGAGTAGTCTTTCTGCCAGGGTTAATAATGTTCAACTATCATCCTTGGCCTCCGGGAGTGGATACTAATAATGATAGTAGTAGTTATTCTATCGTGCGATCTCTAACTAAATGTTAATCAATGCGCTCACATATTAGATATAAATAACGAATAGTTATAGTTGAATTAAAAAGATTAATGCATTAATTGATAATAAAGATAAATCAATAAACACTGGTTAGCAGTCTACATCGCTTAAGCTTTTATTGAAGACAATTTCAGAATAAATCTCACACAATAACACACTTGAAAGTGGTTGTGAAAGGCGGTTTGATGAGATTGTTTTTTGAAAATTATTGCTCATTTGTTGCAACTGATAGTATAGCTCAAAAGCTAGATCTATACATACACACACGCACGCACGCACGCACGCGCGCACACACACACACACACACACACCACACACACACCCACACCCACACCCCCACACACACACACACACACACACACACACACACACACACACACACACACACACACACACACACAATATATATATGTTCTTGTACGACTTATATTAGATGTGTAATTCATTTTTGAATATACAGGGGCGACAACATTGAGTTTGAAATAAAAGAAATCATTTGTTAATTCATACTATGCTCAAATATATAACCGTAGCTCCCTGGCGTATCAATCAATATGTTAACAATTGGAACTGTTTATTGACTCTGAGATCGATTACTCCTTTTGTATTGATGCGCCTCTGAGCTCTGTTGTCACACATGTAGGCGCAATGTCTGTTATCGTATTTTAATTTTGAAATACTTCGTTTAGTACGGTGCCATAATATTGTTAAGTCCTAATATGCCACGTTAATATAGTGTTCATTGACATACATACCCATATGTATGTCGACTACGGCATGCGGGAAAGTGTAACTGACGTACCAGTAACAATGGTCTTAACGCAAATGTGTTTATAGTGAAGGACCTACTGTTTTAACATATAATTATGTCGACTTTCTTTTTGGCTGAATCATCCGAGGCAAGAAGCTCGCTATTTGCTTTCATGCAAAGACGAAGATCTAGTCAGCCTTTTTGAGCTGATGTGGAATGTTAATTAAATGCAATAAACATGTATTCATAATAACCAGGCAGACATGAAATTAAGATTGGTGTAACAACACCCCATGGTATGATGTCATTCGCCCAATACGGTCTATAACGGTTGATTCCAACGAAACGATTTATTGTGAGTTTTCAATCTGTTATTTGGGTTGTATTTTTGTGCATTTTTGGCACTATTTTTCAACACATCGAAGTTATCAAACAAGAATGCCTACGTAAAAAGTAATGACGTTCTGGTAGACTACGTCACAAATAGGTCATTCCGGTGTGTGCTCATTGTAACAATGCCTTACTAAGGAATCCCAATCTATTCGTATAGTTGGCCTATGGAGTCGGATAATAAAACCAAAAAAAGAATACTATAGATCTGAATAAAATCGTGACGTCATAAACAACTGAACTGAGGAAATTACACACAAATAAATCGTGATTTCACTGTAATAAAGTGTATACGTAGGGATGATCAACAATAAGCACTGTTGTATACAATTTAATTTTGAGATATCTAATATAACTAATATATCATACATCATATAAATAGTATTTATACATATACCAGAGGTACTTGTAAACCCATTTGTCCATAGACACGGTAAGGGCATGTCTACAAAGTTAATTTCCATAATACTTTAATGAATTTAGTAATAAAAACAAGCAAATTGATGTCAGAGACAACTTTCAGTATACTGTTGTTAACTCATGCAAGCTCCTAGACCGGTGAGTACAATGCATGCGTACGGACCCGGGTCTGAAGTAAGTAATTTCCGCTTTACGGAAAACAGTTTCTGCCCAAAGTGGGGGTGGGATGGTTCACTGTCTGGATAGAATGAGTAGTCTCTTGGTGTTTTTGGGGAGCCTGCAATCACAGATCGACAAAGATACTCCCACCAATAATTAACCACGCTTCTTGCAGGACACGTGGACGTAGCACGTAGCGTGAAACCGACACAAATGCACACACTCATGCACAAAACCAAACTCAGCAATGAGCATGCAACTGAGATAAAATAGCAACTGTGAAGACATTAATCAAAAGTACGCCAACTCGAGTAGCTCCAAATGTGTCATTATTACCGCACACATTGCCAAAGGATCAGTTGATAAAAGAACTTGTATTATACATATATCTACACCATATACAAAGTGTTTCCAATTGCCTCACCTGCAATCAAATTTAATCCCAGAGGTTTTTTTCATTCAGCAGTAAAATATTTAAAGAATAATACACCTGTCCTGAAGATACGTCAACACATGCTACCAGTCACGAGAGCAGGAGTTACTTGAACAGTATACACCTTACATCGGCCCGGACGTTATAGAGTACACCCCACGAGATTCAGTCGAAATGCGGTTCCGTCTCGACCGCGTCTAGAGCGAGTCTCCTTTATGTGCGCGAAACTTAAACCGAGTATCACCCTGGCTGCTGTTGCTTCTCTTGTGTTTAATATGTCTGCTGCTAATGTTGTAATACTACCAATAACAATATAATTATGGTGTGTAATACTATAACTATTCATATCATATATATAGTCTTAACTGTTGTGTTTTCGTGTGAAATTTATATTAGGATAGTGATGATTTCATTGTCGACACGTTATTATAACGTGACCGGGCAACGTTGCAGCAACCATTGTAAGTCGTTTCGTAAATCACTCTGTTGCTGGACAAACAAGTTGTGTACTCAAATGGAAAAATGTCCGGGGGCAAAAGTATCATAATCACTATTCAGACTACTTCATATTCCTACATGACGGAGACGGTGTCACGAAACATCAACATCGTCAATCTGCCACCATTTGTTTCTGCTATTAACAGTAAATACACCAGCAATAGCAAACCCGTTATTCCGGAAAGTCCTGAGTGTTGGTACGAATTCTACCGGGCCATCAGCGGTTTCTGGGTCGCAGAAACAAGCTTGCCTGCGTTGTTATTTCTGCGCTCTTGGTCTTCTCATGTTGACTGTTTTCTGTTATTCAGGCAGCAATGATAGACAAATCTATAATTACACGTCGTGCAGTGAAACGTGTGGGTATTTGACGTGATGTATGCAACTGTTCACACTACACGCTGCGACGCAGCCATAAATACACATTATATTCAGTTATACCCAGTGGCGAGGGTGACAACAAATGGTCGCAAGAACTGTGCCGCAAATGTCACTACCTATACTTGTGGTATTGGTTCCGGTCCAACGCGAGATTTAGTTCCCCTTGTGCCGGTTTCCATACCTTCACCTGAGTTAAGACGTCCCGTCGTCGATCTATTGCTTCACAAACACCCCGGTCGCGACGAGGGCTTGCAGAACCTTGACTAGCACGGCGAACAGCACCCCTATAGCTGCCCCGAACACAACGCCCACCCAGACGGTCGCCCCTCCAAGCCCACCGTGACGTACCCGCTCCAGCCACGTCAGATTGAGCGAGCCGAGACAGTCACTGTTTCCCCGGCGCAGGAGCACGGCCAACGTCTCGACCGGCGGCGGCCGAGTCTTGTCCTCCCCGTCCGTCGACTTCTGCCGACGAGTGGCCGCGAAGAACGGGAACTTCTTCAGATTTTTCGCCATCACGTCATCGGCGACGAGCGACAACTTCGACGACAAGCTGGGAAGCGTCGCGGCGCGGGGAAGGGATAAGGGCGTGGCGGGAGTCGTATTGTCATTGACGTCAGGTTTCCCCCGCGGCGAGGACTTCGATTTCACGGCCGCCGCGCACAGGTTCGAAACGGAAGTGCGTCGGACTTCCGGGGTGACGCCGGAAGTCTTGCACCACAAAGTGGCGCCCGAGGACGGGGTGTTCTGTTGTGGCACCACTCCGTTGCCGACTTTAGAATCGCCGCTGTCGGTGTCTACCGGAGGCGGGGCGAGGCTGTCGTACACGGTCGTGTCCTCATACAGATACATCACGCACGAGACGTGCGCCTGAAACGGGTCGTGCGAAGTCCGCTTCCGCTCCAGACACAGAAACGTGAACTGGTCCGTGGACACACGTGTCTTGTGGAACGGTGACGCAACGTCCGTCAAACCATTGAACTCTTCACAGATTTCCCGAGGAACCGTCCCCTTCAGCTTGGTCGTGTGCGAAGATTGGTTCTTCGTGATTGTCGACGACGTTAAGAAGTCAGGTGAGTTTACGTCATGTGAGCTATCGACCACTCCCGGTACACTACAGTCAAGCGTGCGAGGGTCGCGCCGTTCTCTATCCGTGTGTCCTGTAGCGTTAGTAATATCGTCACACACGCGTTGCCTTAGTTCATCGGCTTCGATAACATGCACTGCAATGTGGGACGCATGCGTAGGTGCCTTCGGGAACACAGTAGCAACATGCATCTTTACACTTTCTGTCCGGATTATTTCACCCCGGGAAACACCACAGTCCCCGTCGTGCATTGCGACATCCGGGAATGTATCACACAACACACCACACTCATGCAAACTCTCCTCTCCGCGCGCTGCAACGCCGGGAACATGCACTTCCGGTTTCGCTATATCCCGGCTGTACGACCCGTCACACAGGGCAACACAACGTTTACGCGCAGCACCACCGTTCCCGTCATGCACCGGTGCGTTACCTTGGCCGTCGGCGCCGTCATCGTCGGCAATGTCCTTGAGCTGCCAGAGCGCGGGTCGGCCGCGACCGGAAGTGACGGGGGAGAGTCGATCGAAGGTTTCGGCGGGGCGCGCCGGTACGTCGGACATCTGCAGTCGCTGCTTCATGGAGGGACGCGCCGGCGGGTCGACTCGTCGCGCCCCCGTGCGGCGATACTGCGCCATGCGCAGAGACATGGCCGTGTCGGACGTCGGCAGCAGGTGTGTGTCCATCCCCGACTGGTAGACGTCGGCGAACTGGTACCACGTGTCCTCGTCCTCGTACTCACGACCCCACTCCGAGGACGACACGGACCCGGCCACGGACGGCGCTGACGATACCGACGACCGGCCCAGCATCTGAAACGACAGCCGGACGGTTACCGGAAGTAGTTGATTGTACCTATTGGAGACACCCAATTAAGCATCCAAGATCTCTTATATGAACTACTAACAACGTGTCGCTGTTGACTACAGCGTTTGTGCTGGATCGACATGCGCTAGACACAAAGTTGAAATAGTGGCAACTCGGAGAGATTACAAATACGAGTACGGACAAATTAGTACCGCGGCACTTGCTAGTACTCGCGTGTACTCGCACACGCTGATCGTCATTAGCCTGAGCTGCCATGTGGTCGGGTCAAGCGTGTGTTCCACGTCCAAGCCCGTTAGGTCAAGTACACGTATTTCGAAAGGTAAACTTATCATTACAATTCGAAGTACACTTCAGTCGTATTTAACAGTAATGCTATCCAATTATTAAGTATTTTGAAAAGAAGATACAATCACGCACGAATAAAGTATAATCATTATTACACCCGGTTTTTAATTCAATCCAAGTACTCAAGTTTCGTGCTTGGTGTCTAAACATGTATTTTAAAGTCACATTGACCAAGTATACGCATCCTTTCAAAAACCCAGACACAGATAAAACTACAGAAAATGCACATATACGTAAGTCGAAGTACCAGTCGTACAAATACGGTCGAGGGCAGGCCGCGGGGTCACCCGGGAACCACACGGGGGTGGCGTGCGAGCTATTCCTGCCTCGTGCAGCACGTCTTGACGACCAGCAACAATCGTCGAGTGCTCGTCTATTCACAATCACTGCCGTTATTTACGGGCGACACCGCCGTATCATTAATACGGCAGGCGATGAATGAGATGAATTGACAGTCTCGCCCCTTCGTTATATATACACCTCGCGACACCGTTAACGGGGCGAGACCACACGCTCGGGACAGGGCCCGGAATAGACTTACGGAGCGACGTAAAGATCGTGCTTTGAATATATTCTACCCCATTCTGGGGTCACGCAAATGAATGGTGGCTTTGAAATTAAGTAGCTTTACAAACACAGTGCACCATTATGCTACGTATTGGAACGGCGATTGTTAAATAACAGCTTTATGTGACGTCATGCATTCTAAATAGACCGAGATAGGCTAGTCGACAAATATGTTGATGCTGATAATATACTACGACGACATATTCAAGTACGTGGTAATGCAACAAGTAGTTGCTCAATCGAGCTATTGGATTACCACGTACTTAAATATGTTTTCGTAATATCATCAGCGTCAACACGTTTGTCGACTACTCTATCTACGTCTATTTAGAATGCATGACGTCATATAAACTGTGTTTGTGTACGCCTAAACACCGCGACGAGATTGAACGCCCCAACCGCAGCTAAACACGGCGCACAAACAAACAAGACCTAGCCACTGAAGCATTACACGTGTAGCGAATCCTAAACACGACCGAGCATGCACTCTGCACACACAGTCGCTGAGACGTAACATGCCGGACTCACCTATCTCTGCACCGGGGCCATCTGGGAGCCATTTCACTAACGTTGCGATGAATTCTTAAACCAGATTTTGCCCCTTAAAATCAATTTTGATCTTTAACAATGATTTTGAATAGCTGAAAACTGACCATGACGCACAAGAGGAACATTGGCACTGGTGTGTCATGGAAGGAAATAGTGTCCTCGGTAATACGGTAATGAATATTTGCGTTTTGATAAAAAAATAACGACGGATTTTATTTAAGGATGAGTTTTCCGTACGAGTTATTTATCTTAGTGAGTCGGATCCCAGACCTTTAGGTGCTGGTACATGTTTAATAGCGCGATTCAAATCGCAGTCAGAACGATATCACGTTCATGTGTCAAAAACTCGCGAAGACCTTCACTTCAAAGACTCGATATTCTACACTGAACGTATGCATGTTTTGCATTAATGATACACAATTTGGTAGCACTTATTTTAATGACTCGATCTAACCTGGGGGAACGAATTGGAAAACCGTGTTAATACAATCGGGGTCGTGCCTTTACGAACAAAAACACATCCAAACTGGGGTACTTGGTGACACATTTCTTCTCACTGAAGAAAACACGCCATTTTAATTGGCAACGCGACACTGATTCATAATGTGAGTTTTGACACATGAATGTTCTGAGAACATTATAAGTTGTAATTCAGCCGAATTACCCTTATGCTTATTCATGCCAATTAGTTCTGGCTAAGTACATCACATTGCTTTGCCGTGGCAAAGAATGTCATCGACAGACAACTCATATTGAGAGTGTTGTTGACGTGCCACAATACAGACGAGTCACGCCACGCCACGCCAGACAGCGCCCAACAACCAATCGTAACCGTTCGCCATAGACAGGCGGAACCACTTACAAGTTGAAAGAAACGCCGCTTATCAATGGTGTCGCCCGCCTATAAACATAGATACGTTCAACAATGTTTGTGGTTGATAAAAACGGTTCAAGTTGCTGTATTTGCACACAATCTACCAGTGCGTACGACCATTAACTTGAAGCGTAGTTGCCACCATGCATTACCGGTACATATCCGTCATACCGGCTAAAACAAATCACGATAGGAGACTGTTTACGTCCTTCCGCTGTTTCTTCGCTATCTGTGCCAGCGCGATCTCACCGTTAGAGATTTCACCGTTTACTCTACCCAGAGTAAAAACCAACAGGACCAAGAACTGTTTCATTAACTGGTGTCTGTTCAACCAAAAGAACTCACAGTGACTCTTAACAAACTTTCGTGCATGCTGATATGGATATGTGTAAAATATTGTAAAGCCTTAATTTATTTTTATATCTATTTATTTTAATGTTTTAAACTATTTATTATTTTTTAATAAGTTTAGTAAAATACATTGACTTGTCGGCGTAACATTTTAACATAAAATATGTTTTAATGTCTTAAATTATTTTAATTAGTTTTATAGATACATATCGTATATTCTCTACATTATAATTTATATTTACGCTAATGTCTTAAATTATATATTATTTGAATCTATTTTAACAAATATACTTTGCGTGTTTTATGTACCCATTTCAATCTTTTTGATTGCCCAGAGAGAGTGAAATAAATTATTATTATTATTATTAATAAAATTAAAAACTACACTTATTTTTCTCGAGTGCTTCCTGTTGCCACAGTGGAGCTTGTGGCGCTTGCACCGAGCTGTAGTGTAGACATCCAGCCTTTGGTTTTGTCAGATGAAATTTAGACCCGCGTATGGAAGTCTCATCGGATCATTACTTCACGGAACACCGGCATCACTAAGTTTCACTCACGTTTAGTGAATACTCTGTCAGTCACTACATTGTCTCGTCATGGTTATTTCGGAAGACTCGACATAATAACATCAAATAACTTGTTTGACGTCGAAACCTTCGAATATGATGCCCAAATAAAGGGGTTGGTCAATTTTAAAATCGCTAGGTAGTATTAAACTGGTAAACAGATATATGGATACCTCAGAATGGTGATATTATAAATGCAAGTCGAAATATGTATTTTCACTTGGTCTAACACTGAAGCAGAACAATGTCCCAAGAGCGACAGAGAGAGTCTTCCTGGTTCCTACATTTTGCCGTAATTTATTCAATTTTTATTAGTCTTAAAAAAATTTTTTAAAAACCTTAATTTTTATTTTTATTTATTTATTATTTTTATACAACTGAATCAACTTCTTTTATGTATTTATTTTGCATTATATATGTTTATTTGTGTGTGTGTGGATATGTGTTGTTTGTGTGTGTGTGTGTGTGTGTGTGTTGTTGTGTGTGTGTGTGTGTGTGTGTGTGTGTGTGTGTGTGTGTGTGTGTGTGTGTGTGTGTGTGTAGTGTGTGTGTGTGTGTGTCTTATGTTAACACCATGAACGCTCTGGATTTGGCGCTAATAAACATTATTATCATTGCCTCTGGGAACATAATCGGCCAGATGGTGGCCATTACAAATCTCAATGTCCACCCCGTATTGTCCAGTCTTACCTGCAGCATCTCGGCCGCTCCGGCTTCTAACGCTGCCGACGGAGCCAGCGTCGACGTCCGAGCCTGCTGCGGCCACGTTGACCACAGGCACGTTGACCTCGACGTTGACGGCGGGTGAGGCCGACTCGGTGAAGGAGGGAGGACAGTAGCACTGGCTTGACGATGGTCTTCACTTGGTTCGTGCCGCGCTGGAGACAACGACCGGCGAGTTACGTTGGAGCGAACGGGTGGACCACACACGATGTGTCGAGGGTAGTGTTTGCAGCAGGACAAAAGGAGTATTGTAATAAGTTACCTTTGTGCTTTAGTCAGAATGACATTTGCGTTAACGCAAGAAGTTATTTTCATTTTTAGTTTGAGATGTGTTACTTTAGAATCGTAACGTATGAGTTATATTTCTGATACATGGCATATAGGTTTCATAGTTGCTTGCCGTAAGATCAAATAAATAAAGCTTGCTTTGCCGTTTTCAACATGCAATGTACATTTCATGTCAAATAGGGATATGTTATATATATATATATATATATATATATATATATATATATATATAGTATATATAGTATGTATGTATGTATGTATGTATGTATGTATGTATGTAGTATGTGTGTGTGTGGTGGTGCGTGCGTGCGTGCGTGCGTGCGTGCGTGCGTGCGTGCATGTGTGTACATCCTTTAACTGATAAATTATCCATTACAAATATTTATTTTGATGTAATAAATAAATACCTAAGGTACGCAGATACGCTTGACACGGCGTATGTAGAAGGTTTGTAAGATATACTTTATTATGTCAACGACTACAATGGATGTTTCGTCGTGAAAATCCGATTAATCGAAACAAGACATCTCACGATAACCCGTAACAAAACTCGCAGCGTGTAGCTGTATGTTAACGCATACTTAATAAAATAAGTATCTTGTAAAACAATTTCGTGTTGTGTCATTCGAAACAAAACCACGAATCCTACCAATGTTTGTGTTTACCACGGTTCTCGATTACGAGTTATGCACGGTTTGTCGACCCACCTCGATCTTGCGCCTGAACAAGTACGCCCGCAGATTGTCGAGGTTGATCTTGTCTCCCAGTCCACGGTGGTTCGCCAGGTTGATGAAAGGGTGACGTAGGGCGTCAGTGGCTGTCATACGCTTCCTGTGAGAGACAACACGACAACTGTTACTCAAACTATACCTTCACAAGCCACGTGGAATCTGAAAGTGGAACTGAACAAAACAGTGGCATTGCAACACGCGTAATGGGACATATTCACCACCGGCAGGGGTCGCTGCGCTACGCTACTATCCCTGGCCGACCGTCATCGTAAAGACGGTGAGTGAACGGAGTCGAACTATAACATTTTAGCAGTTGACTTCGCCAGTTTCTACTGCGTCAGCCGTTTGAACAGCGCAAATACCCGTCCGAATTTGAAGACGGATACACAACTGGTGGCAATCCCATTCATGTCCTAAACATTGCACGTAACGTGGGCTGTGTGTAGCTGAAATCACCCAAAATATTAGCTCACGTGACCGGAGGCCGACCGCAGCCCTAGTGGACGATTTCATTAGTTGACGTTAAAATAGGAGTTGTTTGAAAGGGGTAGAGACGAGTTGGTACTGACGTAATCAGACGCAGCGACCCCTGGCGTGCGATGATGATGGTCACGTGCATGCCGCGTCCGATTGCGTATTTCACTACGCCACCGAATACAATGACGGCGGAATGCACGCCGAAACAATTTATCAGTTCTACGTATAGTCTCTGCACTCATAGATGTCTTCTGTATATCACACGTACACGTGTTTACTGCTCTCACAGGTCACATACATTTGGACGTAACCTTTCTCACACGTTGACATTTGTAGCTTCTGTAAATATGTTCGACTTGCCGCGTGTTTGTCGATATACATTTACAACGACGAAGACGTGTGTAACACGTAGTGGTAAAGGTTACGGCATTTTGTTATCACAGCGGGCCAACGCACGGAGAACCAGACATTGTGGATCTGTTCTGAAACGTACCCTAGAGATAACTTATAACAAGCGAAATGCGTCACTGAAGATTAAACCGAACGATTATTTTTTAAAGACAGGTTAACAACACATATCAAGTTCAATATCGGGGTTATGTATCTAAGATACGTGTGTTCAGGTGCACAGCAAGCACTAATGGCGGATTAGAAGATACACAAAGCCGAACGTAATATTAAACTTCAACAGACGATCGTATCGCAGTGCGTGTCGCTTTATACAATAAAATGAAAACAATTACTGGGTTTTTCCTAAACATACTGTATTATCACTACGAAAACACACAAATGTCGTTTATCACCTACGCTCGACGAGCTGCAAGCAAATTCATTCTACGCACACAGTGGAGACTTCCGGTAGAACCGATTTTAAGGGTCACATACCACGCATGGAATGTAGTAGCCACACCATCGAACCATCAATCAAGATAATTTGGGTTTCGAACTCTGTGAGGAGATTCATTCACTCTGTGTTGTTTCTATTCACTTAACTCTACGAATGATTACCTGGCTGTAGACAGTAGTGGACGCGGTGTACAAATACTCTTCGCGCATCAATGGTTCACTGCTTCCCATAGAAGACGACACGGTGGTCGACTGGACGGGTCAGCCAGGGAGTGAAGTGTAAAGTACGTTGCACAACCCCATGGACTTACATTGGGGTACATGACAATTATATTTTAATTAGCCGGCTCTGCACAGAACGTACCTGGGGTCCTTGACGAGCAGCTTCGAGATGAAACCCTTCGCCTCGGGCGAGATGTTGGCGAACGCCTTCTCGTCAAAGTTCCAGTCGGCCGCCTTCACAGCGAGTAGAGTCTCCCGGGGCGTGGCTGCGTGCATCGGCGACACCCCGCTCAGTCTGTGACACCAACACATAGAGCGTCTTTACGTGTGACACCAACACACAAAACGTCCTTATGTGTGACACCAACACACAAAACGTCCTTATGTGTGACACCAACACACAAAACGTCCTTATGTGTGACACCAACACACAAAACGTTCTTATGCGTGACACCAACACACACAACGTCCTCACGTGTGATACACACACATACACACACACACACACACACACACACACACACACACACACACACACACACACACACACACACACACACACACACACACACACACACACACACACACACACACACACACACACACACACACACACACACACACACACACACACACACACACACACACACACACACACACACACACACACACACACACACACACACACACAACATGTGTCACCAACACAACACAACACAACACAACACAACACAACACAACACAACACAACACAACACAACACAACACAACACAACACAACACAACACAACACAACACAACACAACACAACACAACACAACACAACACAACACAACACAACACAACACAACACAACACAACACAACACAACACAACACAACACAACACAACACAACACAACACAACACAACACAACACAACACAACACAACACAACACATGTCCTTACAACGTCGCTAGCCGAACACCCCTCGTACCTCGTCGGTAATCAACCGAAACACGCGCCTTTTCTTACCCATAAACTTGACGTGTTAACACCCCTCCCCCTTCATGTCTACCTGAATAGACGACCTCGCCTAAGTTGTTGCCCGTTGTATCTACGGTGATGTATCGGTCACAATTACGGCGACGTACCCACCTTTACGCCGTTGCGTATGTTGCCATACAATCTGCATTTTCGTACGCCTCGCCAAGGGAAATTTGCCCAAGCGAGCGAACAGGCGAATAGTGTCTATATAAATATATGTAAACAGCGGGGTCACTTTGACTGTTTATAATGGGCCGCTAAATCACTCGCGTGAACACAGTTTACTCGTTGTATGTACACAGCGTCTTGTTCCATCGTCCACGCAACGCGTTAACCGACCCCATTCGATCTGTTGACAGCTTTTGTAGGAGATCAGACGGGTATCATGCTCAACACAAACAGGAGGACTAGGCTGAAGACTGCGTATATCATGTTATACTGAGACGGTGTAGTCCGATCCGTTATCCCGTGCCGTGGTCCAGATTCGTCACAAATCGGCCGAATCCGGGACCGCGACGGTAGCGCGCCAGGATTCTCAGTTGTTACTAACGTAGTTTCTGTGACTACTACATCAGATTTTCAAATACAATTGCTTTTAGCAATTTTTATAATAAAAATGGATGCGCGGTATGCGTTTTGAGGAAACTCGGTGTGACGTATGTCACCAACCTACGCCAGAGCAGATAAAAGCAGGCCGTGCTCTTGCGCGCGCATGCGAAGTATGCGTTTGCCAAATTTGAACCCGGCCGAATCTGGGACCACAACACCGGTACTTACCAGCGTGGTAAATTCAACACATCACGAAAAACAAACGTCTTTGATGAGATCACTTAAATGTTTACAATACTCACTATTTTTCGTCACATCAACGTCGATTATAGAAGGCAAAATGATACAAGAAACCCAAACGTCATACAGTATTATAATATACATAAACCAACTACTGGATCGCAATGGAAACAGGAGACAGGCAAAAACATGTAAAGAAAACGTGTCTGGTAATTGTATGTATCGAACCATTACAGCGAGGTGCACTGCATGGGTCGGACCAGCCATAACTAGTCAGAAACTTTTACAAATTTACAATTTACACGTGATGTCGGTCATCGTGCTCGCAGCTTTAAATTAAAAAAAAATAATACGACAAGAAAGAGATTTTAAAAGTGGTATATGGAGGAGACGTTAACAAATGGCATAACACGGAAGATCTCATAATGATAATACTAATTAGGTAAATTCTACTGCGTCTAAATCCTTAGAAACCAAGCTCCGAGGCAAGGGTAAATTGATCTCAGAATCAATAAACAATTCTCGCTGTCATCAGATTAATTGATAGGCCAGGCAGCTATGGTGGATAGGCAGATTGTTTAACAGTGTCTTTAATTGACGGCGGAATTTAGCAATATTTTCAACTGATTTAAAACTAGGAGGAAGCCTGTATTAGACAGAGTAAACACAAAGTCCAAATATTAGTATTGCCTTTAGGGACACAAATTAAATCAGAAGAACTAGACGATCGAAGCTGAACAGGTTTTCTTACAGGAGTAACCAATGAATGTAAGATCTGGACGTCGTGGACTCACAGAATGTAGGTGGTGATGCCGACACTCCACAGGTCTGCGGCGGGCGTGACCGGATCCTCCGCCGCCACCTCAGGCGCCGTGAACTCCGGGGTGCCGTACTTGACGTGCAGCGTGCGGGCCGCGCTGTAGCGCCGAGCGTAGCCGAAGTCGATCACCTTCAGCTGGTCTGTCGACGGACTCAACAGGAACAGGTTCTCCGGCTGCAACAGAGAAGTCGGCTCCGTCAGCGCCGGGTGTCACAGCCAATTCTTCTAGGAAGTTGTCCGCCCATTACTTCGCCACAAAATTGTTATATATGTAAGACAAATGGAACGTTTGTATAAGCAGACATTTTATAATACATCACAGTACACTGTTATTTGCTACAGTTAGTACATTAGATTACAATTGAGATTATATTTTATTTGTTCAGTTAACATTAACTGACGATATGACGTCAGAGCGGGATTAGACAGTAGAGTGTATGATTTGTTATCTGTAATTGATGGTATTACTTTGTAAGCCAATCTTCTTGTACCTACATTAAATTATAGTTACTTAATTATTATCATTGTATACTAAAATGTTACTCATTTTATCCAGCAGGTGATTGTGATTATACTAATTATGATTGTGAATGCAGGGCAGGCTAGTTTTTGTTGTTACATTACAACAATTCTAATCAATAATTATTATCTTGATTTGCTATTATCATTATATAGCAACTGTAATACATGTATACGTAGGTATTCGTCATGTGGTCAGCACGACAGCAATCTTCTAGATCTTAGCGCTCGTCCCCAAGAGTAATCATTACGTATACTTACAATGGTGTATCTACTGTATTATTATATACACAGTTGATCTGAAATAATTAAATAAAATATATATCTCTCTCGCTCGCGCGCGCTGTCCCTGTCTCCCTCCCCCCTCTCTCTCTCTCCCTCCCTCCCTCCCTCCCTCCCTCCCCTCTCTCTCCCTCCCTCTCTCTCTATGTCTGTCTGTCTCTCTCTTCTGTTTCCCTCCCATGTGCCTTGGAGAAGAGTCTTGGCTTCCTTTCCCCCGTGTTGTCAACAGTTCCTCGTAAGGGCTTGTCAAAGCTAATCTTCGTATAAAACAATTTTAAAACTGAGTTTTTTTCTATTGCCTATTCCAAGTAGTCAACTACATACGACAACAAATGATCTACTCGTAACATTTTATGTCTGTTATAACTGTACTTTCCATGTTTCGATTTTTTTATTACTATGCGTCAACCAGCTCTTTACACTGTTTATTATTTTAAATAATCTATTTTATAGTTGTATTTAATTCATACCGTTTTATGTGTTTATCTTACATGGATTCGTATCGGACGTAAGATAAATTGCGATATTTTTTATTAACGAGTATCTACTGGACACAACACGTGACAAACGGAGTATATGCGGTGATATCACGGGTAGTTCAGAGCGTCGGACAATCAACTGAACAATTCCTCGTTTGAATACGCCTCCTACCGTTTTTTAACTTTGAGCAAGTTCGTTCATACCCCATTGCTCCAGTTTTCCAGACACCGTGTCAAACTGTCCTTATGAGGCACCGTGTCAAACTGTCCTTATCAAGCACCGTGTCAAACTGTCCTTATGAGACACCGTGTCAAACTGTCCTTATGAGGCACCGTGTCAAACTGTCCTTATGGGGCACCGTGTCAAACTGTCCTTATGAGGCACCGTGTCAAACTGTCCTTATGAGACACCGTGTCAAACTGTCCTTATGAGGCACCGTGTCAAACTGTCCTTATGAGGCACCGTGTCAAACTGTCCTTATGAGGCATCGTGTCAAACTGTCCTTATGAGGCACCGTGTCAAACTGTCCTTATGAGGCACCGTGTCAAACTGTCCTTATGAGGCATCGTGTCAAACTGTCCTTATGAGGCACCGTGTCAAACTGTCCTTATGAGGCATCGTGTCAAACTGTCCTTATGAGGCATCGTGTCAAACTGTCCTTATCAGGCACCGTGTCAAACTGTCCTTATCAGGCACCGTGTCAAACTGTCCTTATGAGGCACCGTGTCAAACTGTCCTTATGAGGCATCGTGTCAAACTGTCCTTATGAGGCACCGTGTCAAACTGTCCTTATGAGGCACCGTGTCAAACTGTCCTTATCAGGCACCGTGTCAAACTGTCCTAAAAGTGTCCATATCTGGGGACCGTTTCACTACGCTAAAAGCTCTTAAAGAAAATTCATCATTAAACGAAATCCGTTAATAAATTAAATGATTCTTTTCACAACGCAAATATCCATTGTCGTTTTACCGAGGACACTATATCCATGACTCATCAGTGACACAGTCCGACTGGCGTGTCATTGTACTGACAGTTTTCACGTATACAAGATAACTATTAATGATCAAAATTCGGTTAAATATGCAATAGTGAGTTTAAGAGCTCTTAACAACGGTTATGAAACGATTTCTGAATAACGATCCTTGGACTACATTTAAGTTACGCTGGTGACGTGTGAACACACGCGTGTTGTGAGCGACTCTCACTAGACTAGACGACGGCACAGCAAAGTACTCGAGACCTCCAGCCAGACCGAGTAGAGTTACAGTAAGCACTTCACAACGTTTGTCATTGTACGCTTTGTAATATCTCGACGCGCAATGATGCAATCTTCTTCCTGGTATCGGCTGGTGGCTAACTCCTTCTCGACTTCATCGACTTCAACGCTGATGACATTCGGTTCGAATTCGTGGTTTCGTGTGATATGTGAGAACTACGTCCATTTTGTGGAAGAAAAACTTATCTGTGTGAGAGAAACCGTTATTTTAATATATTTTCAACGCAACATACCTGCCATGCAGTACACTTATTCTCTGTAGCGTAACTTCCCTGTCAAATCGAACACTTTGCGTGACTAACCAGGATGGACTTTGAAAATACCAAGAGCGAAGCACGAAACACCCCATCCGTGTAACCGTAGGCACACACCATTGTTCGCTTCTGATAACGGACATTACAATGGCGCCCGGAGACATTCTCTTCCTATACAGCTTACTACACAGTGTAGGCTAACGCACTGTATCAATTACAACTTCCTCTTCGTTCGCGTACATACAACATACTATTAACTCACGACACCCTTTCTTCTCCTGGCAGATGTAATCGAAAACGCAACATAGTCCAATCCGTGTCTATTGCGTATTCATCGAACGTTGTAATTCAACTGACAATAACCCTGTGTGTGTGTGTGTGTGTGTGTGTGTGTGTGTGTGTGTGTGTGTGTGTATGCGCGCGCGTGTGCATCCATGTGTGTATACGTATACCAATGAATACATTAAAACATTTACCCCAATGAATTTCACAATAAGCTTTTATTAACATCTGATTTGTTTTTAGGTTGAACCACGTTAATCAATACTACATATCTGCTGGAGTTCTTGCTGCACAACGAACATGTGGGTGGCAGATGTAATCGAACTGCTAAATTGTCAGTAATTGGTCGCCAACTGACACACGCCTGCCCCAAACTCGACGGGGTCGTTTAGAAATGCGGGTACGACTATCGTTTATCGCAACGCCTCAGTGACCAGCATCCACTGTTCTATGGGTTGCTTCGAGTCGGGTGTAGCTCGAGAAACATTCATCATTCGTCTGACGTGGGTCAACGCAGGGCATACACGACCACAACAACGACGCCGTCTCAACTGACCACGTTTCTCACGTGTACCTTTCTCTCGATGAAAACGACGACATTGTCAAAACGCCAATCTGTCACGTTCAAAAGAGATGTACGCGACAAACAGGTGATGAGGCGGTTCTGGCGAAACGTGCAGACCAGTGCATGTGGGCCAGGGCAACAATGAGGCCGCCAACATTGTCTATACAAGCGCTAGGTGAAAGGATAGCGCAACCAAGCTGTGCGTACACACGCGTTTTAGCAGAACGGCCTGCAGGGGGTAGTTTTGTTTTTGTACGAGCCAGACGATATCAATATGTTCACACCGAAACACCACATCTTATGCTGACCCAGTAAACGCAACGATACTAAGTTGAACCATATTAATTTTATAAACTGTTCCAATACGATTTTGATGCAGCTCAGACCAAGATAGAACAGTTTACACGGAATGCCGCATTGTTGAAATATGTACATCGAGGCACATGACGCAGCTACTGCTTTGGAATACGTTAACAAAAACAGTGCAATTTCGACACGGTTGACAACTGTTACGGTATATTGATACAAGTCTGTGTTTCACCGTACCTTGATGTCGAGGTGGACCACGTTGTGACTGTGCATGCACTCGACCGCCTGCAGGACTTGTTGTAGGTAGAAGGCGCACTCGCTCTCTGTCAGACTGTCCTCACTTAGCAGCCGCGGCACCAGCTCTCCGCCCGTCACGCTCCGCTAGTCAAGGCTCGTAACAGCTGCCGACACGCGTGGCTGCACACGTGCCGAACTCGACACACAGAGTAACTTGTTGACGTTACTCGCCAGCGCGTGCACCGAGAACCGCTAGACTTGTTGCGTAATGTTAGTAGGGCGCAGTTGACAGCATACTACGGGTGATACTCAGAATAGCAGGCAGTTAATCGCAAGATTAACTGGGCGATAGATAGAACCACAGGACATCACGAAACAATCATAGACATTACCAGAGAGTGGTGGCTGAAGCGTGATCTTAATGGTGTGTCGGTTTTTTTTAAACATTTAAGTATCATAATTAACCGTTTATTACAAACAAAAGATAGGTATGTATTCAGTGATATACACTATAGATACTGTTTGCAGGCTTAAGACAGTTTTCGTTGTATTTGTGTTGTTTTCAGGAAAGAATAATGTACAACATGAACACATCACGTAAACGGTAAAATTTTCTTCGTGATACTACTTTGCATTAGTGGAACAAACACTCACGCCATCATAGACTATATTATGCATTATATATTTTAACATTACCAATTTATGCTACTGCATCCCACGCAAAGCCTATCATGCAGCATGGCAGCGGATTAATAATATTATGTCCACAAGCTCTGGTGAATCGTACAAAATAAATCTACAAATGCACAAAGTAAGATGGCGACAGACTAACTGTAAGTGTTTATATAACGGAAGACTGGTCAAGGCGCTTTACAGGCATACCTAGGCGGAGGGTATGCCCTCAGTTTGCTAGAGTAAATATCTGAAAGTATTATGCAGATTCACAAGGACTAAACGAGTGCGTTCTCTTGATCTGCTGCCGGGAGGGCGGATGCAGTGTAGTTGATGGATCTTTGTGAGCCTGAGATTTCTTAAATATGTGGTTGTTCCTCCCCGTTGGTCAAATTCTAGATCCGCCCTTTGAAGAGGCAGCCGGGAATTATATTTTGAAACCGATACGAAACCTTGTCTCATGATCGCCACTGCACACGGCAGGTGTCCGAGTGAGAATTAGCCGAGTCTCTGCAGTCACGTAGACACAATTATCACATGCATGCTAGGATGGCCGGGCAATCCAGAGGTCGACTCCGGGAACGTACGCCACACGACACTGGTACAGATCTAGCTGACGTACCAGTGGCTGCGAATTAGGTAGAAAGGGAAAACACACGTGGGTTTCTCTTTGGTGACAAGTTGACATTTTAATTATCATAACAAAACTGGGACTTTGTAAAGTACTCAACTATTTCACAAACTGTGTCAGCAGGTCAGCGATGTGCTGAACAAGTATGGTCAAAATCGCTGTTCTCTTGTATATTTAGGTAGGCAAGTAATCATTTCGCTAATTAAACTCTTTAATACTGCTCTGCCAACACATTCTGCCACCAAGTCTGTTCGCACGGTGTGCCTATTATAACAGTCAGCTGCAGTTCAATAAATAAATGTCTTGGTCTCGAACGGGAACTGTGGCATTGTCATTACAGGTCTTAAGCTCAGCGTATCCACTTTTCATCGGCCGGAGAATACTTCACGAGACCGATGTATTCGCGTCCCTGTAGACGGCACTGACTGCTACAATGTTGGAGTCTCACTCACGGATTATTCGCCGACTAGTCGCCGGTGGTTAGCACGTTTACGCCAGGGCTTATCTGTTCAAATTCACGCTGACAAACTGCAAACATCGTACGCTTGAATTCCTGGTGTGTAAAACGATATTGCTAGTAAGTGCATCGCTAAATGTATCAGTTGATTATTCCAATTTGGCTCGATGTTTGGGTCATTTGTTACTGTTGCCCCTATAATTATCTTGGAACATGCTTGCAATTTCACATGTTGCTTTTAAACATCGTATAAAGACCTACACTGTTGTCATAACCAATTTTCAGGGTCATACATTAGGCACCTTTCAGACGGCACGATTCCATGTTGTCATAACACATTTCAAGGGTCATAAATTAAGCACCTTTTAATGCGGCACAATTTCATCTGATTTATAGTAATAAGAAAAAGTCTACAGTGCCTTTACTGACGAGAGTCTGAGCTCATATGTAAAAATAATTAGCGTTGTCGTGAATAGGGACAGGTAACAGTTATCACCGCAGCACAGTCGAGCTATTTCCATTAATATAACTAAGTTATGAGAAATGAAACATCAGTACATATGAGTTGTCCACTTAAAGTTAAACCGTTCAAAAGGACATTCCATTGGGTGTCTTATTGTGCCCTCTAACAATGTCAAATAATACCCTATTAGTTATTTGTAAATATTTCATCTCCATTCTGGAATTAGTTTCGTATTTCGGCTGGCTCTGACATTACACTGTAGCCTTCTGCATGATCATGTTGAAAAATATTGCTTGATAATTTCTGTTTGTGGCTCCGTAAAGCTGTTTTTTGAAGATTAAACATATGTATATTATATTAATCTTATAACACATTTTCTAATTAGCCCGAGTACACCCTGAACTCAAATTCCACGTCTGAAACAAATGCTACTCATCAAGCAAATTCTGAAGCAGTTGAGCAGATGGTGTTGGTAAAACATCTGAATATAAGTTCTCTCATAGTTAGTGTTCTAACCCAAAGTGTGAATCACCAACCAAGACCTCTCTTTAAAGATGATTAATATCTGTTGAATTTAAATTTGAATATGCACAACAGGAACACCGCACAGAGCCCTGTAGCGTTTTCATTCAGAGGCCGTGTGTCTTCTGTTCTGTCTGTCTGGGACACTGCATCAGAGGCCATGTGTCTTCTGTTCTGTCTGTCTGGGACACTGCATCAGAGGCCATGTGTCTTCTGTTCTGTCTGTCTGGGACACTGCACCAGAGGCCGTGTGTCATCTGTCCTGTCTGTCTGGGACACTGCATCAGAGGCCATGTGTCTTCTGTCCTGTCTGTCTGGGACACAGCATCAGAGGCCATGTGTCATCTGTCCTGTCTGTCTGGGACACTGCACCAGAGGCCGTGTGTCATCTGTCCTGTCTGTCTGGGACACTGCACCAGAGGCCGTATGTCATCTGTCCTGTCTGTCTGGGACACTGCATCAGAGGCCGTGTGTCTTCTGTTCTGTCTGTCTGGGACACTGCATCAGAGGCCGTGTGTCTTCTGTTCTGTCTGTCTGGGACACTGCATCAGAGGCCGTGTGTCATCTGTCCTGTCTGTCTGGGACACTGCATCAGAGGCCGTGTGTCATCTGTTCTGTCTGTCTGGGACACTGCATCAGAGGCCGTGTGTCTTCTGTTCTGTCTGTCTGGGACACTGCATCAGAGGCCGTGTGTCATCTGTTCATGTCTGTCTGGGACACTGCATCAGAGGCCATGTGTCTTCTGTTCTGTCTGTCTGGGACACTGCATCAGAGGCCGTGTGTCATCTGTCCTGTTTGTCTGGGACACTGCATCAGAGGCCGTGTGTCTTCTGTTCTGTCTGTGACACTGCATCAGAGGCCGTGTGTCATCTGTTCATGTCTGTCTGGGACACTGCATCAGAGGCCATGTGTCTTCTGTCCTGTCTGTCTGGGACACTGCATCAGAGGCCATGTGTCTTCTGTTCTGTCTGTCTGGGACACTGCATCAGAGGCCGTGTGTCATCTGTCCTGTCTGTCTGGGACACTGCATCAGAGGCCGTGTGTCTTCTGTTCTGTCTGTCTGGGACACTGCATCAGAGGCCGTGTGTCATCTGTTCTGTCTGTCTGGGACACTGCATCAGAGGCCGTGTGTCATCTGTTCTGTCTGTCTGGGACACTGCATCAGAGGCCGTGTGTCATCTGTTCTGTCTGTCTGGGACACTGCATCAGAGGCTGTGTGTCATCTGTTCATGTCTGTCTGGAACACTGCATCAGAGGCCGAGTGTCATCTGTCCTGTCTGTCTGGGACCCTGCATCAGAGGCCATGTGTCTTCTGTCCTGTCTGTCTCGGACACTGCATCAGAGGCTGTGTGTCATCTGTCCTGTCTGTCTGGGACACTGCATCAGAGGCTGTGTGTCATCTGTCCTGTCTGTCTGGGACACTGCATCAGAGGCCGTGTGTCATCTGTCCTGTCTGTCTGGGACACTGCATCAGAGGCCGTGTGTCATCTGTCCTGTCTGTCTGGGACACTGCATCAGAGGCCGTGTGTCATCTGTCCTGTCTGTCTGGGACACTGCATCAGAGGCCGTGTGTCTTCTGTCCTGTCTGTCTGGGACACTGCATCAGAGGCCATGTGTCTTCTGTTCTGTCTGTCTGGGACACTGCATCAGAGGCCATGTGTCATCTGTTCTGTCTGTCTGGGACACTGCATCAGAGGCTGTGTGTCATCTGTTCATGTCTGTCTGGAACATTGCATCAGAGGCCGAGTGTCATCTGTCCTGTCTGTCTGGGACCCTGCATCAGAGGCCATGTGTCTTCTGTCCTGTCTGTCTGGGACCCTGCATCAGAGGCCATGTGTCTTCTGTCCTGTCTGTCTGGGACACTGCATCAGAGGCCGTGTGTCATCTGTCCTGTCTGTCTGGGACACTGCATCAGAGGCCGTGTGTCATCTGTCCTGTCTGTCTGGGACACTGCATCAGAGGCCATGTGTCTTCTGTCCTGTCTGTCTGGGACACTGCATCAGAGGCCATGTGTCTTCTGTTCTGTCTGTCTGGGACACTGCATCAGAGGCCGTGTGTCATCTGTCCTGTCTGTCTGGGACACTGCATCAGAGGCCGTGTGTCATCTGTCCTGTCTGTCTGGGACACTGCATCAGAGGCCATGTGTCTTCTGTTCTGTCTGTCTGGGACACTGCATCAGAGGCCGTGTGTCTTCTGTTCTGTCTGTCTGGGACACTGCATCAGAGGCCGTGTGTCATCTGTCCTGTCTGTCTGGGACACTGCATCAGAGGCCGTGTGTCATCGTCCTGTCTGTCTGGACATGTGGGTTCTTCTGTTCTGTCTGTCTGGGACACTGCATCAGAGGCCGTGTGTCATCTGTTCATGTCTGTCTGGGACACTGCATCAGAGGCCATGTGTCTTCTGTTCTGTCTGTCTGGGACACTGCATCAGAGTCCATGTGTCTTCTGTTCTGTCTGTCTGGGACACTGCATCAGAGGCCGTGTGTCATCTGTCCTGTTTGTCTGGGACACTGCATCAGAGGCCGTGTGTCTTCTGTTCTGTCTGTCTGGGACACTGCATCAGAGGCCGTGTGTCATCTGTTCATGTCTGTCTGGGACACTGCATCAGAGGCCATGTGTCTTCTGTCCTGTCTGTCTGGGACACTGCATCAGAGGCCATGTGTCTTCTGTTCTGTCTGTCTGGGACACTGCATCAGAGGCCGTGTGTCATCTGTCCTGTCTGTCTGGGACACTGCATCAGAGGCCGTGTGTCTTCTGTTCTGTCTGTCTGGGACACTGCATCAGAGGCCGTGTGTCATCTGTTCTGTCTGTCTGGGACACTGCATCAGAGGCCGTGTGTCATCTGTTCTGTCTGTCTGGGACACTGCATCAGAGGCCGTGTGTCATCTGTTCTGTCTGTCTGGGACACTGCATCAGAGGCTGTGTGTCATCTGTTCATGTCTGTCTGGAACACTGCATCAGAGGCCGAGTGTCATCTGTCCTGTCTGTCTGGGACCCTGCATCAGAGGCCATGTGTCTTCTGTCCTGTCTGTCTGGGACACTGCATCAGAGGCCATGTGTCTTCTGTCCTGTCTGTCTGGGACACTGCATCAGAGGCCGTGTGTCATCTGTCCTGTCTGTCTGGGACACTGCATCAGAGGCCGTGTGTCATCTGTCCTGTCTGTCTGGGACACTGCATCAGAGGCCGTGTGTCATCTGTCCTGTCTGTCTGGGACACTGCATCAGAGGCCGTGTGTCTTCTGTCCTGTCTGTCTGGGACACTGCATCAGAGGCCGTGTGTCATCTGTCCTGTCTGTCTGGGACACTGCATCAGAGGCCATGTGTCTTCTGTTCTGTCTGTCTGGGACACTGCATCAGAGTCCATGTGTCTTCTGTTCTGTCTGTCTGGGACACTGCATCAGAGGCCGTGTGTCATCTGTCCTGTTTGTCAGGGACACTGCATCAGAGGCCGTGTGTCTTCTGTTCTGTCTGTCTGGGACACTGCATCAGAGTCCATGTGTCTTCTGTTCTGTCTGTCTGGGACACTGCATCAGAGGCCGTGTGTCATCTGTCCTGTCTGTCTGGGACACTGCATCAGAGGCCGTGTGTCTTCTGTTCTGTCTGTCTGGGACACTGCATCAGAGGCCGTGTGTCATCTGTTCATGTCTGTCTGGGACACTGCATCAGAGGCCATGTGTCTTCTGTCCTGTCTGTCTGGGACACTGCATCAGAGGCCATGTGTCTTCTGTTCTGTCTGTCTGGGACACTGCATCAGAGGCCGTGTGTCATCTGTCCTGTCTGTCTGGGACACTGCATCAGAGGCCGTGTGTCTTCTGTTCTGTCTGTCTGGGACACTGCATCAGAGGCCGTGTGTCTTCTGTTCTGTCTGTCTGGGACACTGCATCAGAGGCCGTGTGTCATCTGTTCTGTCTGTCTGGGACACTGCATCAGAGGCCGTGTGTCTTCTGTTCTGTCTGTCTGGGACACTGCATCAGAGGCCGTGTGTCATCTGTCCTGTCTGTCTGGGACACTGCATCAGAGGCCGTGTGTCATCTGTTCTGTCTGTCTGGGACACTGCATCAGAGGCCGTGTGTCATCTGTTCTGTCTGTCTGGGACACTGCATCAGAGGCCGTGTGTCATCTGTTCTGTCTGTCTGGGACACTGCATCAGAGGCCGTGTGTCATCTGTTCTGTCTGTCTGGAACACTGCATCAGAGGCCGAGTGTCATCTGTCCTGTCTGTCTGGGACCCTGCATCAGAGGCCGAGTGTCTTCTGTCCTGTCTGTCTCGGACACTGCATCAGAGGCTGTGTGTCATCTGTCCTGTCTGTCTGGGACACTGCATCAGAGGCCGTGTGTCATCTGTCCTGTCTGTCTGGGACACTGCATCAGAGGCCGTGTGTCTTCTGTCCTGTCTGTCTGGGACACTGCATCAGAGGCCGTGTGTCATCTGTCCTGTCTGTCTGGGACACTGCATCAGAGGCCGTGTGTCTTCTGTCCTGTCTGTCTGGGACACTGCATCAGAGGCCGTGTGTCATCTGTCCTGTCTGTCTGGGACACTGCATCAGAGGCCATGTGTCTTCGTCTGTCTGTCTGGGACACCAGGCCGTGTGTCTCTGTTCTGTCGTCTGGGACACTGCATCAGAGGCCGTGTGTCATCTGTCCTGTCTGTCTGGGACACTGCATCAGAGGCCGTGTGTCATCTGTCCTGTCTGTCTGGGACACTGCATCAGAGGCCGTGTGTCATCTGTCCTGTCTGTCTGGGACACTGCATCAGAGGCCGTGTGTCATCTGTCCTGTCTGTCTGGGACACTGCATCAGAGGCCGTGTGTCATCTGTCCTGTCTGTCTGGGACACTGCACCAGAGGCCGTGTGTCATCTGTCCTGTCTGTCTGGGACACTGCACCAGAGGCCGTGTGTCATCTGTCCTGTCTGTCTGGGACACTGCATCAGAGGCCGTGTGTCATCTGTCCTGTCTGTCTGGGACACTGCATCAGAGGCCGTGTGTCATCTGTCCTGTCTGTCTGGGACACTGCATCAGAGGCCGTGTGTCATCTGTCCTGTCTGTCTGGGACACTGCATCAGAGGCCGTGTGTCATCTGTCCTGTCTGTCTGGGACACTGCATCAGAGGCCGTGTGTCATCTGTCCTGTCTGTCTGGGACACTGCATCAGAGGCCGTGTGTCATCTGTCCTGTCTGTCTGGGACACTGCATCAGTTCACACAAGGATCAACTGTTGCACAACACCAACATTACATAGCTGGGAGTGGAGTGACCCAGTCTGACTAAACTGGCCACTTACCAATGCAGACGGTTTGTAATTTGCTAACTGCTTGCATAAATAAAGTTTACTTACTTAAACCAACTCATTACATTCTGAGCTGAAAAAACAAGCATTACGTGCTAATAAAGTTTAGTTGTCACAATGGATTTACATTTTATGAATGCAAGATAGTTTATTAAATTTCTCAAATGGGAGAACACGGTCTTGTGGTCAGTATAAAATCATAAAAACATGTGCCTATTACATAGGCATTTGCAAACAAATATTCCATACATTAACACTGGTTCTCGCTGTGGTTACAAGGTTACACAATTTAGTCAGTTATAAAATAAATACGGGGGTACATTAACAAACGGTATCGATTTTAAATAAATATTTAAAAATTTAATAGATATAATAAATAAATATTGATTTAAAATAAATTTTTGTTTAATTACATTTTAAACCTACTAAAATCATGAAATGGGAAAAAACATTAAAAATTATGATGATTCCTGTTGCTAGAACAATTGATGTGGTCATGTTACATTTTACCAACAGAGCTGTGTGTCCTAGATAGAAGCAAATGGTGGGGTGTGTCACCCAAGAGGACAAAGAAGAGTCAGATTGGAGTTAAGTAAGTCATGCTACGTTTAATAACATTTTGACAAGAACTGTGGAAGGGACACGTACAGGCATTTGCACTTGGACACAGTATTTCTCACCTGCTGACGTCAGTAAATTTGCCGGGAGAGAATGACTGATTGTCTAACGATGTCATAGACATTGGGAATGGTTAGTACAGCATAACACCAACACACACCATGCTGAATAAGTTATAAATGCTCTTTATTTTTTCCTCTCAAACAGGCGTTATGGCAGTTAACTCACACACAAAGACCCACTGTCAGACACTTAGAAAACACACCATGCAAACGATCAATCATGCTAGGTACAAGATGCAACTGTCATACATGTACTAATGATTACTATCACTCATTTCTGTTGCGTAACATTACTGATATCAGTGAAGAAATCAATCTAACTTCTACCAACATTTCTGCTAAGTTTTGTCATAACAACAACTCTCACTGTGCACGTAATAATACTAATTTTGTTTAAAGATGTTCTGTGGTGTAAGATATCACAGTGGAAGTATCTTATCTGTGATATTTTATGTACAATGATTGAAATCTGTAATATGGGACATGCTATAAAGATGAATAGACATCGTGCTTAAATTAATTATACTACACAGAATGTACGAACTGCCAGCTTGCAATATTTATCCCGAATACATAAACGCTTGGACAATTTCTTAAACGTGAACATTTGACAAATGAATATATAAAATCGATACAGCAGTAGGTACATGATTATATATAATCGTGTTTGATTTACACAAATTTAAGGACAATAGCTTCAAGTAACCATATGAGCTATATTGGGTCTGGAATAAGATTATTGAGTTAAAACACACACAGAGCCCGTGAAAGGATACATCTCCATGACGATGGCGAGTCGCTTCTTGTCTTCGTATCCATCCTCCACCTGAACGATATTGGGGTGGTCAAGAGAGGTCATGACCTCTAGTTCTGTCTGCAGCTCCTCCTTCAGCTTGGGGTTGTTGAAACGCAGGAACTTACACGCGTACAGGCTGCCCGAGTTTTTGTCTATCACCCTCCGAACAATTCCCGCAGATCCTCTGCCATGAGAGACAACAAGCGTGACAACAAGGGTGACAACACTGCACTCGTTCACGTCAAGGATACATTCTGAGATGGATTGATTTACCATTTTATTTTCACTCACCGACATACTTAGTTGTCACTATTTTCGATGGTTGAGCCATTCACACATCAATTACAACAATCATACAATATATGTACAAAGGATGCAAGTTAAAAAGGATGACAATAAATAAATTAATTAAATACAAAGTAATGTAAAATAATTATAACATGCGTGACACAGATGAGAACAATTTGCAGTTATAAAGGTAGTTTGACGGTCACATATTTCGGGAGGGTACTCTTGAAGGTAGGGACAGAACGGGTGTTTTGAATTTCTGGTGGTATTCAATTCCATAATTTCAAACCAGACATGTTGAAACTGCGTTGATTATTAAGTAGGCAGGTCTGGTTTTGGGTAGTTTTTGGCTGAGAGTCATTTCTTTTACCGAGATGGAAGAAACATATTATATGATTTATTGGCTAAAAAAACACCAGTCTAGTTGTGGTATTTCTACTTTTGTGAGCCGGTCAGCTAAAACAACACTGTACTGGCTAAAAGTGATTTTTTCTTCCAGTAAATCACCACAATCATCAGGTTGGCTGGTCTGGCACTGGACGTTTGTAGGGAATGAGATCCCAGCTCAGTGGGTGAGATTCTACGGAGAACTGATCTCACCACCACTAAGATGTTGCTAGGAGACTGTGTGGGTTGTAATTACCTGCCCAGTTCATCCACCACGTGGAAATAGTCCTCTACGGGAACCTGACTGAAGTGAACCTCTCTCCAGCGACCAGACTTCTCTGTGAAAACAGATAACAACACACAGACATGTACTGTTGCCAGTATAGGAGCCCCATATACTTGTATATATTTGTTGAGACCTCTGTACAGGTACAGGTGAATGGGACTATTATCATATTGTCGAAGACTTCCCTTGGTAATGGATGTTGTTTCAGATAGATCAGTGAGACTGACTAAGGACATACGACAAACTGACCAGTCACTAGTATGACTGACCAGTCAGATGGACCAATAACACTGACCAAACCAACTGAACAGTGACCTGTTAGACTGACCAGTCAGACTGACCAATGTTGACCAATCATATTGACCAGTCACATGCACACACGCATGTGCACACACACACTGACCAGTGACTCGGACAGTGGCCGAGCTGTAGACTTTCCCGGCGACGTTCTCTGCAATGCATTCATAAAGTCCTTCGTCCATGTGGATCACATTGCCTATGTTCATTGTCCAGTGCTCATAATCCTCCCGCGTGACCTTGAGTCGGTGTGAGTCGGCCACCACCCGCCAGTCCTTCTTGAACTGCACTGTGGGATACGGGATGCCGTGGACTCGACACTCCAACTTGCCACTCCGGTGCAAGTGGAAGATCTGATCTTTCATTGGCTCCAGGAATGTCGGCGGATCTGAAATTTTAGACAGGTTTACATATATTTTTGTCATTTATTTTAGGTGAATCCTGCGTCCGGCCATGACTGATTAATTGGCCCACGACACCTTCCTGCATAACATTTTTAATTGACCTGTGCACATTTGGTATCATTGGATAGCCGACAGATTTTTTAAGATGGTGTATATTTATCCATGAGTAGATTGAATGACAGCTAGTTAGTTACATGCGGGTGGATAAAACATGTGACAAAGTTGGTGCCCAAAATTAGGTGGTTTACTATGCCTTCTGTTACAAATTCATGCATCCATTCATAAAGTCCCGATGCCCGCATATGTGGTATATTTATCCATGAGTAGATTTAATGACAGCTAGTTAGTTACATGCGGGTGGACAAAACATGTGACAAAGTTGGTGCCCAAAATTAGGTCGTTTACTATGCCTTCTGTTACAAATTCATGCATCCATTCATAAAGTCCCGATGCCCGCATATGTGGTACCAATATCAAGTTTTGTTCTTGACCAATCCGAGAAAAATAAACATGTAGATAGGGCTTATCCAGCAAATCAGAACCAAGCTTTCAAACACCGCGTCATCTTCCCGCCGGAGCAGACAGACGTAAACAACAAGATGGAGGACGTTCATGTCAAAGAACTTTCCAGATTCAAATGTTTACTTCGGATTATCTAAATTTACTGCATCTAAGTTTCAACAAAACAACTGAAAGTATTTAAGAATATGGCTATGACACTAGTTCAAATAGCTAGAATGACTTTGGATGAATTTTTGTGTAAAAAATTGACTATTTGTCACTGCAACATTTTACCGCTTGCGCTGCAGGTTTGCGCCGGTGGCTAATATAGCAGAGATCGGCCGGCCTAAAATGGCCTACCTCGATTTTTATAGCATTCATGAAGATAAAAGTTCTCAACAGATATGATTAATTTTCTGTTATTTGGCAGCTAATATGTATGGCTACGTTTGTCTTTGACACATCTGAGAAACATGAGCCTCTGCTACCATAACGCCAACTGAGACAGTGGTCTACAAAGACAGAAAGATCTCACCTGCGAGACCAACTGAGACAGTGGTCTACAGAGACAGAAAGATCTCACCTGCGAGACCAACTGAGACAGTGGTCTACAGAGACAGTAAGATCTCACCTGCGAGACCAACTGAGACAATGGTCTACAGAGACAGAAAGATCTCACCTGCGAGACCAACTGAGACAGTGGTCTACAGAGACAGTAAGATCTCAC
This sequence comes from Ridgeia piscesae, assembly GCA_025642075.2. Lineage (NCBI taxonomy): Eukaryota > Metazoa > Annelida > Polychaeta > Sabellida > Siboglinidae > Ridgeia > Ridgeia piscesae. The sequence goes on from JAODUO010000186.1 coordinate 360,723, forward strand.
CTGCGAGACCAACTGAGACAGTGGTCTACAGAGACAGAAAGATCTCACCTGCGAGACCAACTGAGACAGTGGTCTACAGAGACAGAAACATCTCACCTGCGAGACCAACTGAGACAGTGGTTTACACAGACAGAAAGATCTCACTGCGAGACCAACTGAGACAGTGGTCTACAGAGACAGAAACATCTCACCTGCGAGACCAACTGAGACAGTGGTCTACAGAGACAGAAACATCTCACCTGCGAGACCAACTGAGACAGTGGTCTACACAGACAGAAAGATCTCACTGCGAGACCAACTGAGACAGTGGTCTACAGAGACAGAAAGATCTCACTGCGAGACCAACTGAGACAGTGGTCTACACAGACAGAAAGATCTCACTGCGAGACCAACTGAGACAGTGGTCTACAGAGACAGAAAGATCTCACCTGCGAGACCAACAGAGACAATGGTCTACAGAGATAGAAAGATCTCACCTGCGAGACCAACAGAGACAATGGTCTACAGAGACAGAAAGACCTCACCTGCGAGACCAACTTGAATGATCTGAGCAGCCGCCCCGAATGCGTTCTCTACATGCACCTTGTACTCCCCAACGTCTGTCAGGCTGAAGTGTGTGATCTCTAGGGTCATCTGGCCCATATCCGACAGACTACAGTTGTAGCGCCCTCCCATCTCCAACTTCTCACCCCCGTGGTACCAGATGATGGTGGGGCGAGGTGTTCCCTGGATGGTTGTGACCACCTTGAGGGTGTAACCCTCCACGCCGTACTGGGTGTCATCAGTCGTACCAATGAAGGCCGGCGGTATTCCTTTGGAAATGAAATGGTTAACTTACATGATTAACACACATAGTAAATCGCATCCTGCAGCTTATTAACTACATAAATGATCTGGTTACAGGGGTAAGACTTATGGCATACAGGAACAAAATACCACTAAATCTACATTACAAGTCATTACAGCAAATTAATTCTCTAATGATTTAAGTTGGATGATGATGAAAACAGACACATTAGTAAAGCATTTATTCTATGTAATATATTGCAATAGATCGGTAGAACACGTGGCCTATTTGGAAGATGGCTGAAGATCGCCAAAACGCACCAACTGCACCCTCCCTTGATGCTAAACGAAAACATCCCCCTGTATGCCCCTATGATTATCCAAAAGCTTCAATTAATGCACCCCATTTGAGTCAAATAAAAACAAAAGACACAATGACACACCACATCAAAAATTACTGTCGGTAATTCCCAGCCCCCTAAGCACAATATGGGGGGAGGGCTCGGTTAATCCCCTCTCCCGGTTCTGGCATGTGTTGTAACAAGAACATTGTGAATTCATTCTCCAGATCAGAGGCAACCGTGGCGCCACCTACTGGACTAGTCTAAATACAAAATTTAATGTTTTTTTGGATGCTGCGCGTGCCAAGTGTGGAAGTTGATTTAATCAAACAATCTGAGAATAATCAACAGTATTGTGAGATACATTGTACATAATAACTAAACCTGTATCCTGTGTTATGCTGTGTTCTCTGACTGGCAGAATCTTAGCTGCCATTCGCTGCTTGAAGTGACTTATAACTGTCCAACCGCACAAACATCTAACAAAGCTAAATTAACTGAACAGGTATCACTACCAATTTATAACACATTTGTGCATTTTACTTTTATGCGGAGGCAGTTTGTGTGCCTCATCTTCCCTTTCTTTTCCTTCCTCTTTCTTTGTCTTTTTCTCCATCTTTGCCTCTTCCTGTACCACTGAGAGAAAACACAAGAATGACATGTACGACTAGTGACATAAACAGTCTATGTTAAGTACAATCTAAGACACATATACACGTCCGTCAAACTTGTGTCATAAATCCTTCACACACACAAAGTACAACTTCCCAGAAAAGACTATTGCGTAGTCTCACCCATAAATATGTCCTTGTTGGTATATCTAATTATCTATTCAATGGTTTTCTGTTATCAAATGTGTAATTCTTGCGCAAATGTGAAATTCTGAATAAATTAAATCCGTTTTCAACCCATCAGCATAAATAATACACATCTCTTCCATAAACAAATTTAGCATGAACATTATTATAATGGTAAATATACACTTTCTTTTCCAACAGTGTGAACAATGTTAAGGGTAACAGTAAAAAGCATGATAACTCAACCCAATAGTTCATGATATAAAACAATTGAATAAAATACCAACAATGTGATCATTTCAACACTGCATTTTATGCAAAAATATAGAAATAAAACATCTAGTGTAATTTTCCTCTAAATAAAAACATGACTACCCAACCCATGAACTTTACAACTTGGCTCCAACAACAGCGAAGCGAGACGTTCGTGTGACTGACCTTCCCTGCGTCGAATAAGGACCGGCATGGACGGTTCACTTGTGCCATATTCATTCGCTGCTTTCACGCGGAAGTACACGTCCTTGTCGCGGTTGAACTTTGTTACTTTCAACTGCGTTTCGGCAAGGTCTGTTTCGAAGCGGGTCCACTCAAAGTTTGGGGGCACCCTCTGCTCAAGGGTGTACGTGATTGGAGTCTGCACGGCGTAGTCGGGCAGAGATGAAGACTTCCACGACAACGTAACTGACGTATCTGTGAGTTCAACGACCTCGGGTTTGTCCCACACCGTGCGAGGCTTCACCTTCGATTTGTAGTCGTCCTTCTTCTTTTTCTCAACTGTCGCATCTACAAGATGCAAACGTGTGAACTATTCCTCTTAACAAGTACCTGAGCTTGTTAGTGTTCTTAGCCAGTTGTTAGCTACTCCAGATAGCCATTGTTTGGGCCTCTTCTGTTAACCAGTGTTTGAAGTTGAAGCTAGTGTTTGAAATAGTGATATTTTTTAAAACACCCTTTCATCTTCGTGAAAATGTTCATCAAATTGGAAGAATAACATGTTGAAACAAGATTTCTTATTTCACAACAAATAGTTTTACTGGCTGTCTTCATCCTGATGAAGGCCACTGATGGTGGTCGATGTTAGTATAAAATTATTTAGTTGCGAAATAAGAAATCTTGTTGGAACCTCTGAATCTTGTTTGAAGAGATACGTAATAAATATGGTTTCATATGTGCATACATAAAGGGTGACATGGCAGAACTTGTAAATCAAACTTAATGCATATGACAGAGTGAACGGAAAAGATCAACCGAAAATTTTACTGTATTTATCAGCTTTTACAAACTTTCGTTTTAGAAGCATAAGGGGACTGAGACTAAATGAAAGTAATTACATTTGATATCGGGCATCAACATTCAGAATTACGATCCCTGTCAAAACTTACAGTAAATACTATATATGCAAAGAAGTACGTACCAATCTTAGCAAAGAGAGTCGTCGGGGGAGACGGATCACTGACGCCGTAGTCATTCCCCGCCCGCACACGGAGCATGTAATCCTTCTCCGACTGATAGTCCGTCATCGTATACGACGTGTCCGTGATGTTGGTGGCGACCTCTAGCCAGTTCCTTGACGGTGGACACCTGCGCTCCACGGTATAGTAGATGGAGACGTCACTGGTCACCGACTGCCATGAGATGTCAACAGACTCACCCCCACGCCCCACAAACACGTGTGGCTTTTCCCGTGGTACAGGCGGAGGGGTAGATTTCTGACGACGCGACTCGCGCTTTGATGACATTTGCTGATTTATTTCTGTAACTATAAATAGTGAACAGTGAATTAGATTCAGCCCAGGAAACCAGTGGAGATATTCTATGTTAGACAATGAATGTACGTTTTCATAATTGTTTTCAAATGTTTCATAAATTTGTACAAGATACCAGTGTGGGTAATGCAACATTAAAAGTAACAAGGTTTCTTATTCATTTATTACTATTTTAGAACGTCTGACATCATTATTAAATAGTACACATAAGGAGCAAATAAATTGTTTTACAATGTAATTAGTCGTCTACTGGGAAATACAGAGAATGGTAAAATGCTTAGCCTGCTTAATTTTGTAAAACTACATTTCGGCAACTAATCACCGATGATCACGAGTCAACAATGGATTGTGCTAATAGATTAGTACATCTAAAGATGACGACACTGGGAGGAGTCCATCATGGTGACATGCATTATTCTCAACATGGTCAGTTTTTGACAACAGAACTGTTCCTGTAGTCACCCTTGTGACTATGTTCTGTACTAGCAATTAGGACACGCAACATAAAATCGGGAGTTTTTCGATATTTTTTTGTAAGCATAAAATAACAATTAACATAACATTAATTGAAGTAATTAATCTGAATAAATCTATTTATATATAGCAATAAGCAATTAAATAAAAAAACGTAGAATCAAGAAAATGAGGCTTCTTGTCCACTTGGCAACTTCTTTCTGTTATGGATGGATGCTTATTAAACAAGTGTTCTCGGCTATTTACTGAACTACAACTGACAGTGGGTTAATGTGTACACATCTGGTGGCAATCTCTAGGTTGTTATGCTAGAAAGGAAACTGTATTATGAACAAGAAGAGCTAGAGTACAAACCATGAAGATAGAAAACACACAGTAATAAAACAGACAGTAACAAGACGGCTGCATCTCGATATCAAACCAGTATAAAACAGTAGATGTAACACAGAATTGTAAGTCAAAATATAGAGGAAGACAACGAAGAAGAAAGAGACTGAGAAAAAGAAAAACACTAAGAAAACACAAGAAAACACAAGAAAACACAACACAAAGTACACAAGATAAACACATAGGCAGACGGCAAACATAAATGTTTCAGACATATATTTTCATAAGTTACCACTTGGAATCGTTGTCACTTGGTCTCTGTCAGAATGCATGTTTGAGAATATCTTATTGTGTGTGTCTGTCAAGGTAAACGCATAAGTTTGTAATGAAAACATTTCCTTAATATACCGTATCATTACGGAAAGGATTTCTTCAATATATATTTGGTAGTCACAGCAGAATTGATTCTACTACTTTTACAAAAAAATTCTACATACAAACCAATACAGTGTACAACTTTTATTAAAGGGATGACAACAGATCCTCTGCCCAGAATTGGCTGAACTGTAATTTGTAATGGAAAGTCTGTTGTCCAGAATGTGGGAAAGTTAAACATCAAAGGGTACTATGGTTAACTCTGCTCACCAGGGCATTATTGCCAAATCAATTTTGTTTTGAAACTGGGTATTTTGTTTACCATTTTAACGCCTTGCAGGTGGAATCTTTCAAACTGCGAACATTGTTCCGCATGTAACAAAATAACTAAACACAAAATTGGCAGGCAATAACCTTCAACATGCATGTTGTAGTCATAAGAACGTACTATTAAATGAAAACATAAATCTAGGAGCCGGCGCCTCGCTTTAGAAGACAAACTTCTGAACGTAAATGTCAACACAAAAGCAAAGAGCGAAAATGTATCAAGATTAACTGATACATTACAAAACAATCAATGACAAGCACGGGCATGACAACACATGAAACAGATTCCTGAATAAAGACATGGACATTGAACCAAGGTAAGATCTTTGAATTTTTACTTACTATGTTTGCCGTAGTAAGAAACAGACATTGATGGGTCGCTGAGACCAAAGTCGTTCTCCGCTCGCAGGCGGTACAGATAATCCTTGGTCGGATCGAACTTGCGTACATCAACGCTGGTGTCCTCTGTTGTCTGCACACTCTCCCAGGTGGCGCTAGTGTGGCTGATGTCCTTCCGTTCAATGATGTATCTGTCGACAAGATTTTGTTTACTCCCCTTTTTTGTGCAGCTCCCTTCGCTTTGTGTGTAATGTTACTAATGTAATAAGAGATTGATTTGAAAGTTTAAAAGAAACACAAAGAACAAGATAACTGTCTCACTGCATATTACAGGGAGTCTTATATGTTTGCAGAGTCCAAAAATAAAACAAGTCATACATTTTGCATCCGTACAACCCCACCAAATCATGGTGTGGGACTATTTTCATGAACATGTTTCACTCACTAAGTGGCACAACCGTAGCAATTTATTTTCTCCATGACATGTCGTAACGACCATAACGCTTTGCGTATATTGGAACTTTGAGAACTGATGTGATAGCACTCCAGTAAATTGCATCAACATGATGACACTGCTCTTGCACAGCAAACCTTCTCACAAGAAACTTGAGTGTCTGTGAACGATGGAGAAGAAAAAGAAGACGAACCTGATGGGTGTAGTCTTGGCTCCAGGAGGCAGACTGGCTGCGGGCCACGTCAACCTGATCACATTGTCCTCTAGTTCTGTCAACTGAGGCTTGTCAAACGGCATGTCAGGTGCGACTGTCAACTCTCTCTTCTTCTCCTTTGTTTCGTCTGTCACCGTCACATCTGCAAACGAGTGGAGACCACACTCCATGTGATGTCACCGATCGCGTCAACAATTGCGTATACATGTCACATGTTGTCGTACTTTTTACTGCAATTGTTCACAATTATGTTCAGAGTGGACCCCAAATAGGTGTGAGTCCCAGGCATGCTTTCCAGAGAAGGTGAAATGGTGTTTGATTGAACAGGTCCACCAGGAAGTCAAGTGTGAAGTAGTGTTTTAAACCGTCCTGAAGACTGGATACTGCGTTATATAAGAACTTGGCTTTACAATACTTGAGGGACTTGGACCAGGACGTACCGTCAACAGTGAGGACAGCAGAGCAGGTGTCATCACCAGCCTTGTTCCTGGCGACACACTCATAGGTGCCAGCGTCCTCCTGGGTGACTGTGGCAATGGACAGGCTGTACAGTGTCCCTTGAGTGTCCAGTTGGACATTGTCCGTCGGAGCTACTGGGATCCCATCTTTCAACCTGGACACATGAAACAGTCACTTCTATTTGTGAAACAGTCACTTCCATTTGTGAAACAGTCACTTTCATTTGTGAAACAGGCACTTCTATTTGTGAAATGGTCATTTCCATTTATGAAACAGTCACTTCCATTTATGAAACAATCACTTCCATTTGTGAAACAGTCACTTCCATTTGTGAAATGGTACTTTCCATTTGTGAAACAATCACTTCTATTTGCGAAATGGTCATTTCCATTTGTGAGACAATCACTTCTATTTGTGAAATGGTCATTTCCATTTGTGAAACACCCATTCTATTTCTGAAACAGTCACTTCTAGTTGTATTGTTCCAATTAATAAATTGGTAAAGTTATGCGTGTAATCAACTAATCAATTACATTTGTGAGTGGTTGATGATCATTTCAATTATGTAATAAAACTGAGTCAAACTCAGTAAGATTAACGAATGACCAAAAACCGTTTCAATCTTGTCCATTGGAATTATTAAAGAATCACTCTTAAGCTTAGTCTCTCTGCTATACATTGTATGGTTTTATACTGAAGTTTTTAAGTTAGCACCATCTGAAATCATATCACTGTATATGTTCAAGCACTGTAGGGAACCAGAACAGATTTCATTAAAAATTCATCGGGTCCAAAGGGTTAAATGATTTTAGAATAACTGGACAACCATGTCGACCCACCATTTGACGTGTGGAGCTGGTTCACCAATTGTCTTGCACACAAGTCGAGCAGAGCTGCCAATCACTGCATCCTGGTCTCGGAACCTCTTGACAAACCGCGGCTTGTAGCTGACGCCCATGTCTGTGTCGTCCACTTCCTCCTGGCTGTGACGACAAGATAGGTGACATTGGTGACACAACAGGTGACATTAGTGACATGAAACCATGGCAATACAAAGTCACACTTGTCTGCTATGTTTTCAATGGTTCCTGGCTGTGACGATGACTTCTGGGTACCAGTCTAAGGTGTCGTTCCATAAAAATTGTTGTTTACTGCCAATATAATTTGAGGTTCTTATGGTTACAATAGTTACAGTTTTCATTAGTTTATCCACTATTATTATTATTATTATTGTAACCATCTCTTTGCAGTGAAGTCACATAACTGTATGTCAAGCTCACAACAGTCACCATGTTGCAATCAAATGTGGTAGATGATAATTACGTAAAATAATGATATGAGAACGTATAACGTTGCTCAAATGGTGCAACAATAGTTGAACCTAACTGTGACAAATTGAACAGGCACTCAATGAGCAAGTAACTGTTCAGTGGTTCCAATCCTCTGCCAGGTGATTCCTCACTCTCATTTTCAAAGGTAACCAGCCCAAACACACATTAGAAGTGAGGATGACTAGACATACTGCATCTGGGAGTGTTACTACTATTTCTATTGCAACTACAACTACTACCACAAGTCAATAACTACTACTACAACTATTATTACTACAAGTCAACAACAACTATTACTGTAGTCAATACCTAATACTACTATTACAAGTCAACAACTACTACAACTACAACTCAATAATTTAAAATAATTATTACAAGTTATCAACTACAACTACTACTACTACAAGTCAACAACTACTATAATTATTATTACAAGTCAATCAACAACAACCACTACTACTACAACTTAGTAATTTAAAATAATTATTACTATAAGTCAACAACTACTACTACTATAAGTCAATAATTAATACAATAACTACTACTTCAAGTCAACAACTACTACTGTAATCCTACTACTGCAAGTCAAAAACTACCACTGTAGTCACTAACTACTATGCCAACTACTACTACAAGTCAACAACTACTACTATTGTAGTCAATGACTACTACCAGGTACTACAAGTCAATGACTACTACAAGTCAACTATTACTACTGTAGTCAGTATCTAATACTACAACTACTGCTACAAGTCAACAACAACAACTACTACAAGTCAACAACAACTACTACAAGTCAACAACTACTACTACAAGTCAGCAACTACTACTATAACTACTACCTGGTGCTACAAGTGAACAACTACTACAACAACTACTACTACAAGTAAACAACTACTACTACAACTACCACCTGGTGCTACAAGTGAACAACTACTACAACAACTACTACTACAAGTAAACAACTACTACTACAACTACCACCCGGTGCTACAAGTCACCAACTACTACTACAGGTGGCAGCCAAACACGACACATTTCATTTACCCATTCTGAATGACCTCTGGTTCTGTGTCACTGAGGGTCAAACATAAACAAAGATTACCATACAATATCGTACAATAATCTCACTAGACACAATTTAAAATATAAAGTTTAAGTTATGAACAAGTCACTAAACATCGCTAACCAGCAGACACTTGACACTAACAATGATATAAACAATTATTTTTAAACTCATACATTTGCATATATAATAATATGACAATGGTTCCACAAGTGGATTGTCAAAATGTTTGTGGTCAATATTATTTGTTTTGGTTGAGTTTGATAAAAAACTTACATTTTTTCATCCATTACAAACAAGGTGGCGCTGCATGTTGCCTCCCCCGCATCATTTGTTACTTTGCAGATATATTCGCCTCGATCACTAGCCATCGCCATGGTGATGACCAGACGGCACACTTCACCCTCTTGCTCAATCTTGATTCGTTCCATCGGCTGCGACAACACATTTAAATATCACCTTATGCAATTTACTCTGGCATTACTGATAGAATTTAATGGTGATCATGACACCCCATATAAAACTACCCATTATTACCATATATGCAAAATGTTTATAACAAGTTAACAAATAGAACAAATTGCATAGCTAGTACTATGCTAAGCAGATAATCGTAGATATGTTGATGATGTTTTTGCTATTAATTTTGTACTAACAAATACTATTATGATTATCATTATTGTGCAGTTATGTTGTTTGGCTGAACCAAACCATTGGAACCTCGGAAACACACATATTTTGCTTAGCATTTGTACCTGGATTAATTTGTTTCTGGGAAAAATGAATCATGCGTATATCCGGCTAGATATATTTAGATATATCTAAATATCACGTTTTAGTTTGCTGAATCGTACCTACACAATAATAAGGTTCCACAGAAGCATTATTTTCGATAACAATTACATTTTTATCATTGTTTTATCATTAGCTTCAAGTAGAACTGACTTACCGCAATTGGTCGCCTGTTGTACATCCATGACACTTGCCCTTTCACAGGCTCACTGAGCCGACACACCAACTCCACCCTCTCCGCGTGGAAACACTCAACATCGCTGAACCGCGTCACAATGACAGGTGGCGCCACCACAGTCACCTCGGCGCTGCACTCTTCAGCACCAGCCGCGGTCCCAAGGTGACAGGTGTACACACCAGCACAGCCAGGGCGCGCCACCGGTATGCACAGACTGCAACTGGTGGCGTCGCTGCTGAAAACGTAGCTGTCCGATTCCTTGAGCTCTTCGCCCTTCAGCAACCATGTGACTGAGGGGCGGGGGTCACAAGTGAAGTCACATGACAGGGTGACCTTCCCACCACTGACAACAGAAACGTCCTGTAGTTTGTTAACGAACTTTGCCCGAGATGTGACTGACATTGTCGCCGAGCTTTCGACAACGCCAAGGTCATTTGCAACTCGGCACAGGTAAAGTCCAGCATCATCCTCATCAATGTTCTTCACTTTTAGACAGAATAAGTTGTCACTCTCGTGCAACTCATACTTATCAGATGCTGTAATTTCTTTATCTGCATGCAGCCACGTCACCTAAGTAACACAAATACAAAACATGTAGTTTCACAGACACACATATCTGTATAATTGAACTAGTGTACAAACACAGTCAGTGTTTTCTAATCTTTGCCAGTGTCCATATGTTATGTCACAAAAATATTTAACAAAATACATTAGCATATACCGGTCCAAAATTCAACATATCTCGGCCTTTAAGAAAGCACTGAAGGAACTTATTCTTGACAGTTAATTGTGGTTATGTTATGTTATTTTGTTTCGCACAACTTCACGTTACGTTCGACGTTAATACAATTATGTGAATATGTGACTATGAGCAAGATTACTTCTTTTTCCCATTGTTTTTGATGTTTTATAAAAAATGTCACTATGTACATTCATTGTTTGTATGTTAATAATACGAAGGCAATAAATATTATTATAATGAATACTCCATTAAACTATTCCTGGATTCAGTGGCACTTTGATATGTAGAGTAACACTGAATTATAAAACGTGATTGTTTGGTTTCTGAACGTGCCTTTATGACAAACACTTCGAGTCGCTTATAAGCTTGGTACCAGTTTACGGCAACTGGGAAATAGAAATGTTCAACGTTTTGTTATCAGCACATAATGATGTAATGTCAAAAATAAAAAATACACAAACAAACATGAAATAACCAGGTAAATGTTGTTTGGATATATCAAATTAAGAATTTAGGAAGCTGTAAATAAAATAACATTAACAAAATACTGTGAAAACTGTATTGTTCTGAACTCCCTCAATGCACATCCCTGGGAGAAAGTTGACAGATCCTGGGATTATGACAACAGATATATGTTGGTATATTAATAGGATGAGGCAGAAAAACATCAAAAAGACCATGACCGAGATGGGAGTTGAGAAGACCACAGGAAGCTGACAGATGGAGAGAAAAAGGACATTGACATGAAACAGAGAAAGAACACACTGTATGTCGGTCAACAAGTTCACCCCTTAACCTCTCACCCCACCTCATACTGCTGGGAAAAGGTAGAAAAAAACCACAACAAACCTTTGGCCTGGGCAGTCCAGCGACCTGACATGTCCACTCCACCTCCCCATTCACATTAGCAGTGACATTCTGCGGCGCCGTGACAAGTGTCGGTATGACACCGACAGTGAGAACGGCGCTACTCTTGACGTGTGACACTTTGTTCTTGAGCTTACAGGTGTAGGTGCCCGCGTCGTTCTGTGTCACTCCTGTCAGTGTCAACACACATTCGTCATCGGTGACCTTTATGACATGACGGCCTGACGCCTTCAGTTCCTTCTTGTTGTGCTGCCATATGACGTCAGGTTGAGGGTAACCCAATATCTGACACACGAATGATGCGTTATTGTCCTGGGCGATGAGAGTGTCGGAGAGGGAGGTGACAAACTGCGGGGCACACTCCTTCTTTCTCTCCTCCAAGTCTGAAGAGCAACAGGAGAATGAGATGTCATATGCATACCTTTACTGTATCATGTCATATGCACACCTTTACTGTATCATGTCATATGCACACCTTTACTGTATCATGTCATCTACACACCTTTACTGGATCATGTCATCTATACACCTTTACTGTATCATGTCATATACACACCTTTACTGTATCATGTCATCTACACACCTTTACTGTATCATGTCATCTATACACCTTTACTGTATCATGTCATATACACACCTTTACTGTATCATGTCATAAACACACCTTTACTGTATCATGTCATATACACACCTTTACTGTATCATGTCACATACACAACTTTGCTGTATCATGTCATATAAACATCTTTACTGTATCATGTCATATACACACTTTTACTGTATCATGTCATATACACACCTTTGCTGTATAATGTCATATACACACCTTTACTGTATCATGTCACATACACACCTTTGCTGTATCATGTCATATAAACATCTTTACTGTATCATGTCATATACACACTTTTACTGTATCATGTCATATACATACCTTTGCTGTATAATGTCATATACACACCTTTACTGTATCATGTCACATACACACCTTTGCTGTATCATGTCATATAAACATCTTTACTGTATCATGTCATATACACACCTTTACTGTATCATGTCATATACACACCTTTACTGTATCATGTCATAAACACACCTTTACTGTATCATGTCATATACACACACCTTTACTGTATCATGTCATATACACACCTTTACTGTATCATGTCATATACACACCTTTACTGTATCATGTCATATACACACCTTTGCTGTATCATGTCATATACAAACCTTTACTGTATCATGTAATCTACACACCTTTACTGTATCATGTCATACATACACCTTTACTGTATCATGTCATATAAACCTGTTTACTGTATCATGTCATATGCACACCTTTACTGTACTATCATGTCATATACACACCTTCACTGTATCATGTCATATACACACATTCACTGTATCATGTCATATAGACACCTTTACTGTATCATGTCATATACACACCTTTGCTGTATAATGTCATCTACACACCTTTACTGTATCATGTCATCTACTCACCTTTACTGTATCATGTCATCTACACACCTTTACTGTATCATGTCATATACACACCTTTGCTCTATCATGTCATATACACACCTTTACTGTATCATTTCATCTACACACCTTTACTGTATCATGTCATATACACACCTTTGCTGTATAATGTCATATACACACCTTTACTGTATCATGTCATCTACACACCTTGACTGTATCATGTCACATTACACACCTTGACTGTATCATGTCATATACATACCTTTACTGTATCATGTCATCTACACACCTTTACTGTATCATGTCATCTATACACCTTTACTGTATCATGTCATATACACACCTTTTCTGTATCATGTCATATAAACACCTTTACTGTATCATGTCATATAAACATGTTTACTGTATCATGTCATCTACCCACCTTTTCTGTATCATGTCATATTCACACCTTTACTGTACTATCATGTCATATACACACCTTTTCTCTATCATGTCATCTACACACCTTTACTGTATCATGTCATATACACACCTTTACTGTATCATGTCATATACACACCTTTGCTGTATCATGTCATATACGCACCTTTACTGTATCATGTCATCTACACACCTTTACTGTATCATGTCATATATACACCTTTACTGTATCATGTCATATAAACATCTTTACTGTATCATGTCATATGCACACCTTTACTGTACTATCAGTTCATATACACACCTTTACTGTATCATGTCATATACACACCTTCACTGTATCATGTCATATACACACCTTTACTGTATCATGTCATAAACACACTTTACTGTATCATGTCATATACACACCTTTGCTGTATAATGTCATCTACACACCTTTACTGTATCATGTCATATACACACCTTGAATGTATCATGTCATATACACACTTTTACTGTATCATGTCATATACACACCTTTACTGTATCATGTCACATACACACCTTTACTGTATCATGTCACATACACACCTTTACTGTATCATGTCATATACACACCTTTACTGTATCATGTCATCTACACACCTTTACTGTATCATGTCATATACACACCTTTACTGTATCATGTCATATACACACCTTTACTGTATCATGTCATATACACACCTTTACTGTATCATGTCACATACACACCTTTACTGTATCATGTCACATACACACCTTTACTGTATCATGTCACATACACACCTTTACTGTATCATGTCACATACACACCTTTACTGTATCATGTCATCTACACACCTTTACTGTATCATGTCATATACACACCTTTACTGTATCATGTCATATACACACCTTTACTGTATCATGTCATATATACACCTTTACTGTATCATGTCATATACACACCTTTACTGTATCATGTCATATATACACCTTTACTGTATCATGTCACATACACACCTTTGCTGTATCATGTCATATACACACCTTTGCTGTATCATGTCATATACACACCTTTACTGTATCATGTCATATAAACATCTTTACTGTATCATGTCATATACACACCTTTACTGTATCATGTCATATACACACCTTTACTGTATCATGTCATATACACACCTTTACTGTATCATGTCATATACACACCTTTACTGTATCATGTCATATAAACATCTTTATGTATCATGTCATATACACACCTTTACTGTATCATGTCATATACACACCTTTACTGTATCATGTCATCTACACACCTTTACTGTATCATGTCATATAAACATCTTTACTGTATCAAGTCATATGCACACCTTTACTGTTTCATGTCATCTACACACCTTTACTGTATCATGTCATATAAACATATTTACTGTATCATGTCATAAACACACCTTTACTGTATCATGTCATATGCACACCTTTACTGTATCATGTCATATACACACCTTTACTGTATCATGTCACATACACACCTTTACTGTATCACTATCACAATGAAATTACGGCAGTACTGCCATTTAAAACATGTTAATTTGTTTTATATGCAATGGCAATACACATTATATTGTTTTTTCAGTTATATAAAAAGCAGTAGTAAAGAATCAAAACATTGTGAAGAAATCAGTACTGGTACTATCATAACACTAGCTCATACAGTAGAGGTATTGGGCCTTTATTAGTGTTGTTGTGTGTTGCACTTGGTTGTCATGTTACTATGTTAGACATTGGTGTAAGCTTCATCAAGCAAGAAGCCTTTATCCAAAACAAATAATTGAATCCAATAAAAACGGATGTGTTAAAACCATCCTAACTTAACCAAGTAGGTCAATAATAATAACCAGAGGTTAACTGTGTTGTCAAAGGTTGATGATGGTGGAGCTAGTTACCTGTGGTGTTGAGGGTGGTGGAGCTGTAGTTACCTGTGATGTTGATGGTGGTGGAGCTATAGTTACCTGTGATGTTGAGGGTGGTGGAGCTGTAGTTACCTGTGATGTTGAGGGTGGTGGAGCTAGTTAACTGTGATGTTGAGGGTGGTGGAGCTACAGTTACCTGTGATGTTGAGGGTGGTGGAGCTATAGTTACCTGTGATGTTGAGGGTGGTGGAGCTATAGTTACCCGTGATGTTGAGGGTGGTGGAGCTATAGTTACCCGTGATGTTGAGGGTGGTGGAGCTATAGTTACCTGTGATGTTGAGGGTGGTGGAGCTATAGTTACCTGTGATGTTGAGGGAGGTGGAGCTATACGTGACCTGTGATGTTGAGGGTGGTGGAGCTATAGTTACCTGTGATGTTGAGAGTGGTGGAGCTATAGTTACCTGTGATGTTGAGAGTGGTGGAGCTATAGTTACCTGTGATGTTGAGGGTGGTGGAGCTATAGTTACCTGTGATGTTGAGAGTGGTGGAGCTATAGTTACCTGTGATGTTGAGAGTGGTGGAGCTATAGTTACCTGTGATGTTGAGGGTGGTGGAGCTGTAGTTACCTGTGATGTTGAGGGTGGTGGAGCTATAGTTACCTGTGATGTTGAGGGTGGTGGAGCTATAGTTACCTGTGATGTTGAGGGTGGTGGAGCTATAGTTACCTGTGATGTTGAGAGTGGTGGAGCTATAGTTACCTGTGATGTTGAGGGTGGTGGAGCTATAGTTACCTGTGATGTTGAGGGTGGTGGAGCTATAGTTACCTGTGATGTTGAGGGTGGTGGAGCTATAGTTACCTGTGATGTTGAGGGTGGTGGAGCTGTAGTTACCTGTGATGTTGAGGGTGGTGGAGCTATAGTTACCTGTGATGTTGAGGGTGGTGGAGCTATGGTTACCTGTGATGTTGAGTGTGGTGGAGCTATAGTTATCCGTGATGTTGAGGGTGGTGGAGCTATAGTTACCTGTGATGTTGAGGGTGGTGGAGCTATAGTTACCCGTGATGTTGAGGGTGGTGGAGCTATAGTTACCTGTGATGTTGAGAGTGGTGGAGCTATAGTTACCTGTAATGTTGAGAGTGGTGGAGCTATAGTTACCTGTGATGTTGAGGGTGGTGGAGCTATAGTTACCTGTGATGTTGAGGGTGGTGGAGCTATAGTTACCCGTGATGTTGAGGGTGGTGGAGCTATAGTTACCTGTGATGTTGAGGGTGGTGGAGCTATAGTTACCCGTGATGTTGAGGGTGGTGGAGCTATAGTTACCTGTGATGTTGAGAGTGGTGGAGCTATAGTTACCTGTAATGTTGAGAGTGGTGGAGCTATAGTTACCTGTAATGTTGAGAGTGGTGGAGCTATAGTTACCTGTGATGTTGAGGGTGGTGGAGCATGTTGCCTCTCCCACTTTGTTCACCGCACGGCACTTGTACGTGCCCATGTCAGCCTCCTGTACATCACTGATGAGAAGGGCTTGAGACTCGTCATCCACAAACAGGAACTTGATACGGTCCCCAGACACAATCTCTTTGCCATCCTTGCACCTAACATACAGTCATTAATTTGATACGGTCCCCAGACACAATCTCTTTGCCATCCTTGCACCTAACACACAGCCATCGATTTGATACGGACCCCTAGCACAATCTCCTTGCCATCCTTTCACCTAACACAGTTATCAACTTGATACGGTCCCCAGACACAATCTCCTTGCCATCCTTCAACCTAACAGTCATCAGTATGATACGGTCCCCAGTCACAATCTCCTTGCCATCCTTCTACCTAACAGTCATCAGTTTGATACGGTCCCTAGACACAATCTCCTTGCCACCCTTCTACCTAACACAGTCATCAATTTGATACGGTCCCCAGTCACAATCTCCTTGCCATCCTTCTACCTAACAGTCATCAGTTTGATACGGTCCCTAGACACAATCTCCTTGCCACCCTTCTACCTAACACAGTCATCAATTTGATACGGTCCCCAGACACAATCTCTTTGCCATCCTTCCACCTAACACAGTCATCAGTTTGATACGGTCCCCAGACACAATCTCCTTGCCATCCTTCAACCTAACAGTCATCATTTTGATACGGTCCCCAGACACAATCTCCTTGCCATCCTTCAACCTAACACAGTCATCATTTTGATACGGTCCCCAGTCACAATCTCCTTGCCATCCTTCAACCTAACCCAGTCATCAGTTTGATATGGTCCCCAGACACAATCTCCTTGCAATCCGTCAACCTAACAGTCATCAGTTTGATACAATCCCAGTCACAATCTCCTTGCCATCCTTCAACCTAACCCAGTCATCAGTTTGATATGGTCCCCAGACACAATCTCCTTGCAATCCGTCAACCTAACAGTCATCAGTTTGATACAATCCCTAGTCACAATCTCCTTGCCATCCTTCCACCTAACACAGTCATCAATTTGATACGGTCCCCAGTCACAATCTCAACTTGATATAGTATCTAGTACAAAGGGATACATTTTTAAAAGGGGAGGGTAGTAGAAGGGAATGCGAAGGCTCCAAGTGTCCTGTGGTTGTGTAGTGACTGTCAACAACTCTGCAGATTACTTCAGGTAGTGAACTGGTGACTATGAACAGCAGGCTAACTGGTAAAATACTGACTGTTCTACTTACTATATATTTATGAACTATAACTGAAGTTATGCATAGTACATTAGTAAGTTTCAAAACTTCAGTACAGCTGTATAGATGTTTCCACTCGTATACACGTGAAATACTGTGTCGAAAACCATTATTACAGCTTACACATGCAATGTTGCGACAATACATTTAGTCGCTAGGAGCCTGGACACTCACCAGGTGATGTCTGGCTCAGGCTTGCCGCTGATCTTACACTGCAGCTTAGCCTCGCCTCCCAGCAACACGTCTGCCTTGCCCAGCTTGCTGGTGAACTCTGGCAACTGCTTCTCTGTTGACCACACACATGGACAGCTTGCTGGACATTCCACGTCTTAGGGAATATGAATTTTCTTTGTGAACACAGCTAATTTTTGTGAGACTTTGTGATCACAGCTAGTGTCTATGACTTTGCCTGTGTTTGTAGCACAGTTTGTCCATGTTTACACAACTGGTCTTTGTGACCGTTATATAAATTTTGTGAGAGCTCAGCATGTATATTTGTGTGTGAGAACATTGCTGGTCTTTGGGAGTGCAATAGTGATGTGGTGATGACGTTATATAAACACTGCCCTTCCACTTAGGTATGTATGGGACATTAAGTGATTGTTTGCAACATCATGTGTGTTTTTTTAATTGTTTAAGCATTCTGCAACAGTTCAATAGGCAAATTCCTCTGCAGTCATAGAATGTGTAAGATTTCAAACAATTATTCTTGACAAAGTTTGTTACGAGTTCTGCATCTATATGTGTCTGTGTGTGTCTGTGTGTGTGCATGTATGTATGTACCTGTGTGTATATGTATATGTATTTATGTATGTGTGTCTATATGTGTGTCTGTATGTGTGTCTGTATGTATGTCTGTATGTGTGTCTGTATGTGTTTCTGTATGTGTTTCTGTATGTATGTATGTTTATGTGTGTCTATATGTATGTCTGTATATAAGTATGTGTGTCTGTCTGTATGTATGTATATCTGTATGTGTGTCTGTATGTATGTATGTCTGTATGTGTGTCTGTATGTATGTGCGTCTGTATGTATGTATGTCTGTATGCATGTCTGTATGTGTGTCTGTATATGTCTGTATGTGTGTCTGTATGTCTGTATGTGTGTCTGTATGTGTGTCTGTATGTGTGTCTGTATGTGTGTCTGTATGTGTGTCTGTATGTGTGTCTGTATGTGTGTCTGTATGTGTGTCTGTATGTGTGTGAGTAGCACAAACAGGAGAAAGAAATGACACAGCACATTAAGACTTACCCTCCACCTGTACGTCCAGCTTGGCACTGGACTCTGTCTCTCCAGCCACATTTGTCACCTTGACCACGTAGTCACCGGCCGCACTCGCGTCCGCCTTCATCACGGTGAGACTGTAGATGCTGCCAACTGTGGCCAGCTTGTGACTGGCCGAAGCACTGACCGTTTGACCATTATGAAGCCATGTGACGGTGGGTGCTGGTTCACCTGACACTTCGCACTCAAACTTGACCGTTTCACCCTCTGTAACCATGCCACAATGGTCAGTCTAGTGTCCATCCTTTTGTGTCTGTGTCAAAAGGTCGGGCTGATTGCATCAGTACCAATATTCATGGCAAATTCCCTGACAAAACACTGAAGTTAAGCATGAAAGGTTTTATTATTTATTTGAATACACATATACTGATCAAGTGCATATCTAAAGTAATAACATTTGTATTCCTTTATTAACCCTATATTTTGATATGTGATAAAAGAACTGACTTAATTAGCTTCCCCACATTGTATAGTATATCTGCTGGGGTAGTGGGGTCAACTACCATTATGGGTTGTGAAAATGCTACCATCTACATTCACATGTCTGGAGATCTGCTCATGGCATAGATTCACAAGCTAAACCATCAATATAGATTTAAAACAGAAACAGGATTTATGCAGTTAACATGACGAACAATGGCAACAGTAAAACAAAAATATGCAGACGGAAAACACAAAGACAAAAGTTTATAAAAACACTGATCGTTATAGCATAAATAAGGTGGAACAGTGCTGCCCTCTAGATGCTAAACAACAACACCATTCTGACTGCTCTTACGTCACCTCACTTCTGACGTGAATGTGTGAGGACTGTCACGTAAAACCAACTGCAGAAGTTGAACTCTGCTTCAACTAACGTTGAGACAATCAGCAGAACCGTCTCGAGCCAATCTCGCAGTCACATTCACGAAAACATGACGATGAATCCACAGAAGCGAGAAGTTTAGTTACGCGGAGATTAACAAAATGTGCTGCTAAGTCACCACTACATTAAAACATGCAAATTGACTAGTTTGTTGCAACCGCTGCAATTAAAATAGATGTTAGAAAGGCTAGTTATTAACGGCTACAGTATAAATAAATAAATACAACTTGTGTTTGTTTGTGAGGTGGGTGCATGCATGCATGTCTGTGCTTATGTGATTTCGTTCGTGTGTTTTGTGCACATGCATATGTAATTGTCACTGTGCAAAGCTGGCTCTTGCTGTTATTGCTGTTGCTGTGAACCAACAAAGTACAACCATGGTTATGTGTTGAAATTTGCAAATTCTTGTTTCAAATGACCAATTCTTTGGTAGGTATTTATTTCATGCTTGATGACTGTGGAACGTTTTGGACGGATATCATTAATGTTGTTGATTTGGTTGAGGTTTGTACTTGAATTCTACAAGTTGGCTTTGTCATTGCAGATCCATAAATACTTTCGGTTGCAGTGACTTCGTGTCAATAGATTTAAGCCTCACAATCATGTACAGATATCTACAGAAAATATCCACAGTGGTCATGCAAAGTGAACTAAATGTGTACGAAAAGTTGCGAAATGACAAAAGGAAAGAAGTTGTCTTGGTACTATCGTAGTGATCATCGCATTGTTGGCGTTTGAAGATTACACAACATGTTGTCTGGTGGTATATCTGTTCGTCATCATGCTGTTACATGTTATCACAAAATAAATGAGGACATGCGTGAATATAATGTAATGGTTTTGCTAATGGCTTTAGATTCTGTAAATTAATTTTCAATTGTGTTTATCCTTGATATTAGTCTACATGAAAACAAAATATTATATAACAAAAATATTATACAACAAAACCATATCGGATTCTTCATCGCCAGTTATCTGCAAAACATATATGTAATATTTGTTACATTTGTGTACATTGGATCATTAGGTAAGGTGTTCAATGTGAACTATTAGAGGGAATGGTCTATGACAAGAGGCAGAGGTTTACCAAGGCATGGGAAGAGCATTGCAGGGAGTGAGGGGGGCATGGGTTTTAAGGACACAGACTCCCATGAAATGTAAAATTAGAAATAATTACTGTATCCTTAAAATACTCATCTTGCAGAAATGTAGCCGTAGAATTAACACATAAATGCCATTTTGATATAATTTCCAGCAGTTTATATCTGAGTAAAAAGGAGGTCATATGAAAAGTAATTTTGCAGGATGGCAATAATCAGGTATTACCTTTTAGATAAAGCCAATTGGGTGGTTTTGTGTAACATCCAAAGGAAAAGTGAACTGGGTCTGAAATAAACTTATGCTATAATTAATTATTTATCAGAATGCAAAAAAAGTAAAAAAGTAAATGTGACTTTCCAAAAAAAACACCCATAATGTTTTCTACGATTGTCTGTAAATTTGTTATTACTGTGTCACATGTCTATTTCTCTTAATACATATAATACACTGACAATTAGGTTACGATATGATGAGTAGTTTTTAAGATACAAAAGTGAATAAAAATATGATATTTCACAAGGAGTGCAACCCTTAAGAACAAGTAGGAAATCGACAACATAGAGAAGAGGGCATCTATGGTCTTCTGTGAGGAGATCACATGATGACAATTTGAATACACGATATATTTTATCTCGTACAACACCAAGTCCAAAACTGATTATGACATATCAAATTACATTACATGAAGTCTACCACTGCTATAACCAAATAATATATTTAAATACTAACACTAATACACAGTAATTATTATTTTATATAACCACAGCATAATATAATAGCAATATATAATAAAAAATTAATATATAAATTTTAAAATATAATATGAAAACACATATATAATTAAATTACACGTCAAGATACAGTACTTCTATCTAATGTGAACATGATTACCCAAAATATGCTTTACTAAATAATAGTTACTTGTTTACAGAATATACTAAAAATGTGTTTCAAATCATCATCATGTGATGGGATCACCTAATTAATATCCACTATACGTGTGCAGTAGAAAACAATTAACAAGCAAGTGGACAAGTGGTGGCTAAAGGCGTATCTGTGCAGAAACTGGACACAAGAAGGTATACTGACCGTGACATATAACCGACTTCAGTTTGGCCAGTAGCGTTGGCCGCGTGGCCTCTGGTTCCGACTCTGCAGCAGAATAATAGCTCTCTGTATCTGAATCTCCTGCAGTCTCATAGCCTAGTAACCACAGTAGCTGTCAGTAATCTATGCCTCAGAGGCGGCTCTCATAGAGTGAGAGACCATTTCACTAATATAAGGAGCTTTTATAATCAGAATCCATCATTAAACAAAACTTGTTGTTCAATTGAAGCTTTATTAAAAATTAAAATTCTGCAGATATCTCATTGAGGACATCATTTCAGTGACACACCAATATGATTCCCAGTGGCGCATCCTGGTGTTGACAGTTTTCAGTATACAATATCCCTGTTTAAGGAGCTCAAAATAAGAAGTGAAACTGTCTCCAGAAACATCTACACCAGTTAACACTGGAACCGACAATAATAATCCTGTAGATCGCGGTTGACTATACAGTATATTATGGAAGTTTTGCTCATAATTTCTGTCAAACTTTTCTAGCAGTATTTATAAAGTAATATAATATGTACTACATTACTAAGGCAGCATGACAACATTCCAACATAATAATAATAGATATCAGTTAAACAATTTTGCCTTAAGTTTTTGTCACAATGAAATATACTTTGGGCTAAATTTTAACAACAAATGTGACAGAATGTCTGTGTTTGGCATCCATTTTGACGGCTTGATGGACCTTGTTGCTAGACAACAGGTCATGTGACGGATAGGTGAATGACCAACCAGCAAATATGTTAATCTATTAAAACTGACAAATGTATACAAAGGAAATGTACATACATACATCACATAATGTTATTTGGTAATAAACTGTTTTTTTTAAGCATGCACACACACTCATCAAAATAAAAACACTGACATCCACTTTATAGCCAATTAGTAAACATGAAATAAATTAAATTCATGGTGAGTCAATCTGCAACAAAATTCAGCCGCACTGTTTATCTGTTTCCACACTGCAAAATTGACGTGTTAATTAGCATTGGTCGCATAAGTTCGCAAAATCATTAAAAAAATTGGCTCTTAATGACCAAAACAAGTGCACATTGAAGTTATCTATTAAGTAAAATATATTTCATTTGTTTAAGTACAATCATTTATAGTGAAAGTTATCAACATAATGCCACACACTGCCACCATGACACTTTCATAGGTGTGTCATGGGAATGTTCGTAACTTGGCTGTTTGAATATGCTCATTAAATATAACAATGGATTCTGATCGTTAATAGATTTTCATGTCAGTCAAATCATGCCAAGTTGCTAATTTCTCACGTGAGCAATATATGTACCTTATCTCATACAACACCTTCCGGTGATTTGAGTGATGGTTTGAATCAGTAATAAACACGACACATGATTCTGGACTTTGCGAACGTATAAGACCATCCTTCAGTACAGTGAGCTATTGATACATTTGGTGAGTTGGTTGTAAGCTCTCTCTTGACACAATGGTGAGTTCTGGTAAGTCAAGGTGAGTTGCTTTCACAAAATATGCGTTTAATGGTCCTAGATACCTGGATTAATCATGTTATGTTGCCGATGTCAGATCTATCGGACTGCACAAAACCAGCAATTGTTATCGTAACTGATATTAGAAATGTCACAAATAAGTAAACGTGCATTTTTGGCCAGACGTTATTCACTGAGTTAACATCAAAGTCGACTAAGCGAGACTAAGAGGATGACTGACACGGTGAGTCATCATAGACATTGCAAGTCATGGTTACTGTGCATCAGCTATTATGAGCCGTCATAATTACTGCAAGTCATCACAGTTATCATGAGTCATCAGTTATTATGAGTCATCACAGGTGCTATGAGTCATCACAGTTATCATGGGTCATCAGTATTATGAGTCATCACAGGTGCTATTATGAATCATCACAGTTATCGTGAGTCATCAGTTATTATGAGTCATCACAGTTATTGTGAGTCATCAGTTATTATGAGTCATCACAGGTGCTATGTGTCATCACAGTTATTGTGAGTCATCAGTTATTATGAGTCATCACACTTATTGTGAGTCATCAGTTATTATGAGTCATCACAGGTGCTATGTGTCATCACAGTTATTGTGAGTCGTCAGTTATTATGAGTCATCACACGTGTTGTGAGTTATCACAGTTATTGCTGATCACTATGGTTACACCGTGAGTCATCACTCGGTTATTGTTAATCATCATGGATACTGTGTGAGTCATTAGTTACTATGTCAGTCATTACAACTACTGAGTGCATCGGTAGAGTTATTGCAAGTTATCTGTTACTGTGACTCGGCACTGTTATTGTGAGTCGTCAGTTACAGCGAGTCTTCATACATCAGTTGTTACAGTTGCAAGCCAAGCCTGTTACAGCAGATGTGTAACGCATCTATTTCCAAACACATCAAAGCCCTAGCGCAGTGAGATGGAGAGAAGGAAGGAGGGGGTGGGTGGATGAGTGTAAACTGCACGTATACGTCTTACCCCTGGTGCTTAGCACGGACTCGTTATCGCTATAAACATCATCCATACTAAGCTGCAGTTCTGGGCAGGAGTCTGTGGGGAAATACATCAGGGATACAGGGATACTGTAGTCTGCATTGCTTCCGACTGGTGCATCTTTGCTGTCAGCTTTAGGGGAAGCGTAGTCAGAAGCTAAGCATTAGTGGACAACAAAGCAGGCTCGCATGGTAAGATTGTTTCTGTATCTCCGCAAAATAAAATTAACTTACCCAAAAAAATTGTATTACAAATGCAGTAAAAAGTTCAGTATATTTTGAGACGTTGAAGGATGGATAAAATCATAACAGTGGTGTGGAAATGTAATAACATATTATATGATGGGTAGTTTTAAATAAACAGTGTGCGACATTAGAAGGGTGATAACTACAGCCAATGTACGGTGTCCTGAAAACTATTAGAGAGACATCAACAGAGAGACAAACAACAGAGTAGACAGGATTATTATACTTGTAAGTTCAACAATTGTAGAATTTAATATTTCTATACACAAATGAAGACTACAGTTAATCTGATACACCATGGTAATTATAACGACATGTCCTGTTACTGTTAGAAGATGAACCAGCCATTAGTATTTCGTCACCGATGCCCCCCTCCCCCTGGTTCAGTAGAGACATACCGTACTGTTTGCAGTACTTTGCCAGTAGGTCGCACCACGTGTTCTTTATCTCGACCGACTTTGCCTGAAATGTTCTTTTGTCCATCTTGGTTGAGTAGAGGGCAAATTGTGCGCTGGTGTCTTCAAGTCGATTCAGGGCCAAGTCTGACAGCTACAGACACAACAAACTTAAGGAAATGAATGAATGAAGTGTATTTATCCACAAGCTGCAATGGAGTTAGAGTAAAATAAGGAAACACAATCAATTAATGTAGTGTAGGGGAATCTCTTGAAACTATGCAGGCTTGTTATGAGACCAGGTATTGAGTGATTACCAGGAGGTAGTTAGATACAATACAGTGTTTCTAGATTATGAGCACCATTAATTAAATTCCAGGCAATACTATCAGGCCTACATAGTGGAATTATTAACGTAACTGACAATACACACTTCTATTACCTGTATTGTTTTTATTAACTCTACCCATATGTTCTCTCCCCTCTCTGTCTCTCTCTCTCCCTATCTCATCTGTTTCTCCCCTCTCTCTCTCCCTATCTCATCTGTCTCTCCTCTCTCTCTCTTTCTCCCTCTCTCTCCCTATCCCATCTGTCTCTCGTCTCTCTCCCTAACCCATCTGTCTCTCCTCTCTCTCTCTCCCTATCTCACCTCTCTCTCCCTAACCCATCTGTCTCTCCCCTCTCTCTCTCCCTATTTCACCTCTCTCTCCCTATATCATCTGTCTCTCCCTACACCATCTGTCTCTCCTCTCTCCCTATCCCATCTGTCTCTCCTCTCTCTCTCCCTCTCTCCTCTCCCTCGCCCTATCTCATCTCTCTCCCTATCTCATCTCTCTCCCTATATATTCTCTCTCTCCCTATCTCCACTCTCTCTCTCTCCCCCCCTATTTCCTCTCTCTCTCATCTATCTCCCTCTCTCTCTTTCCCTATCACATCTATCTCTCCTCTCTCTCTCCCTATCTGTCTCATTGGAAGCTTTGGTTATCATCACGTATCTTAGATCAAATAATGGTTTTATAGCGCCATCTAGTGGGCGAACCACATTAATGCAAATTGAAATAAATAAATAATTTTGGATCTTAAAAATTATAAGTCCTATACCATATATTAAATCTAAATCAACACTAAGGGCATACATTTTGATACTTTTGAGACCTCACCTAAGTACGTGTGAGACAGTTACAAGGCAGCGACTGACCGGAACAAATTAAAAGACAGCGACTGACCGGAACAAGTTGCTTGAAGGTGAACTTCGGCTGTTCTCCCGGTTTAGTTGCACTCTGCTTTTTCGTCACCATCATGCTGTCCTCAAACAAAAACAGGTGGCGCTCTCTTCCACTGCCACTGGTGGCGCCATCCCAGACGGTAAAGTCGTCCTACAGCACCGGGTCAGAGGTCATCACATCACCATCACATGTTTGGAGTTGATGACACACATGTTTGTCGTAACTGTTACCACACGTAAGTTCTCAATGTTTCCAACAGTTGGCAGTCTGTAGATATATCGTGGTTACAATGTTATCATCTCTTTAATGATATCATTTAATTTATCAATGGA
Organism: Ridgeia piscesae; assembly: GCA_025642075.2. Taxonomy (NCBI): domain Eukaryota; kingdom Metazoa; phylum Annelida; class Polychaeta; order Sabellida; family Siboglinidae; genus Ridgeia; species Ridgeia piscesae. The sequence continues at coordinate 387,932 of JAODUO010000186.1, forward strand.
TTTTGTTTAAAGATTAGTTTTCGTATAAGATCACTTTATCTTAGTGAAATGGTGCCCAGATACCAGTAAACTATCGCTGAGAGCTGGAAAGTAAACACACCAGGGAACTAAGAAACAAGCAAATGAAGCGGTCTGTGTGGCTCAGGCCTTCAGCAAGTCTGAAGAAGACGTTTGAAGAAGTATCAACAGAACCTATTAAATAACTATTAAGAAAAGTGTTACACTTATTACATAATACATTTATTACATTATGATGTTAAGAATAGTTTTACTATTTAATACACAAAATAAAACAACATGAAACTTCCTCAAACAGGCACAACAAATTTGTCTCATAAATAAACACATCATTGGCAGCCATGATACTGACGTGGGCTAGGACGGGTCCGAGGGGGTCCAGAGACCCTGCAAATCCAGATATTTGCTGCAGGACCATGAGATCATCAGCCTGATGTCTCAGCTGAAGAAACATCTTCACAGCCTCCTCCAGCTGAGTGCAGTCGTCCTCCGCTCGGCGACTGTACTTGATAAACCCTTTCAGCAGACTGATGTACTCGTCGATTCGCTTCCACGGCCGACGCAGGTACTGCGGTAGCGCCATCTGGCTGTCACTCGCCTTACCCATTCCAGCCTTCAACTCCTACGTGCGACATTTTGATTGAGTGATTTTGTTAAATATAAAATGTAAACATTGTACAAATATACATAAAATATTAATATAAAGTAAATTAAATATAAGGATGACACAAAAACGTGCAAGCACTTATTTCCATATTTGGTTGCTGGTTCAATGACAATTTTAAAAACATAATATTGATTTATTGTTGTAACAAGTGTGCAAGAAAACATCTGTCTGTAATAAATTTGCATCAATTTGGGAATTTAATTATTATAAAATATGTTTGACACAAACTAAATTTCAATGAGCAGAAGATCCAAATTCTACAATTTAGGTCAAAATCTACGTCAAAATAAAAGTCAAATCCTGATATCTTATCATCAGGATGAGAGTACTACAAAGGCTGTGGCCACTCATTTTCTCAGGGGGATGAAGAAGGGGGACTTCAAGGGTTCTCAGAGGGAGGAAGGAAGGGGACTTCAAGGGTTCTCATAGGGAGGAAGGAGGGGTGACTTCAAGGGTTCTCAGAGGGAGGAAGGAGGGGTGACTTCAAGGGTTCTCAGAGGGAGGAAGGAGGGGTGACTTCAAGGGTTCTCAGAGGAAGGAAGGAGGGGTGACTTCAAGGGTTCTCAGAGGGAGGAAGGAAGGGGACTTCAAGGGTTCTCAGAGGGAGGAAAGAAGGGGACTTCAAGGGTTCTCAGAGGGAGGAAGGAGGGGGACTTCAAAGGTTCTCAGAGAGTTAAAGGAGGCGGAACTTTAAGGGTTCTTAGAGGGAGGAAAGAAGGGGACTTCAAGGGTTCTCAGAGGGAGGAAGGAAAGGGACTTCAAGGGTTCTCAGAGGGAGGAAGGAGGGGGACTTCAAAAGTTCTCAAAAAGGGAGGGGGACTTCAAGGGTTCTCAGAGGGAGGAAGGAGGGGGACTTCAAGAGTTCTCAGAGGGAGGAAGGAGGGGGGACTTCAAGAGTTCTCAGAGGGAGGAGGGAGGGGGACTTCAAGGGTTCTCAGAGGGAGGAAGGAGGGGGACTTCAAGGGTTCTCAGAGGGGGGAAGGAGGGGGACTTCAAGGGTTCTCAGAGGGAGGAAGGAGGGGGACTTCAAGGGTTCTCAGAGGGAGGAAGGAGGGGGACTTCAAGGGTTCTCAGAGGGAGGAAGGAGGGGGACTTCAAGAGTTCTCAGAGAGTTGAAGGAGGCGGAACTTTAAGGGTTCTCAGAGGGAGGAAAGAAGGGGACTTCAAGGGTTCTCAGAGAGTTGAAGGAGGCGGAACTTTAAGGGTTCTCAGAGGGAGGAAAGAAGGGGACTTCAAGGGTTCTCAGAGGGAGGGAGGGAGGAAGGAAGGGGACTTCAAGGGTTCTCAGAGGGAGGAGGGAGGGGGACTTCAAGGGTTCTCAGAGGGAGGAAGGAGGGGGACTTCAAGGGTTTTTAGAGGGAGGAAGGAGGGGGACTTCAAGGGTTTTTAGAGGGAGGAAGGAGGGGGACTTCAAGAGTTCTCAGAGGGAGGGGGACTTCAAGGGTTCTCAGAGGGAGGAAGGAGGGGGACTTCAAGGGTTCTCAGAGGGAGGAAGGAGGGTGTCTTCAAGGGTTCTCAGAGGGGGGAAGGAGGGGGACTTCAAGAGGGTTCTCAGAGGGAGGAAGGAGAGGGGACTTCAAGAGTTCTGAGGGAGGAGGGAGGGGGACTTCAAGGGTTCTCAGAGGGAGGAAGGAGGGGGACTTCAAGGGTTCTCAGAGGGGAGGAAGGAGGGGGACTTCAAGGGTTCTCAGAGGGAGGAAGGAGGGGGACTTCAAGGGTTCTCAGAGGGAGGAAGGAGGGGGACTTCAAGGGTTCTCAGAGGGAGGAAGGAGGGGGACTTCAAGGGTTCTCAGAGGGAGGAAGGAGGGGACTTCAAGGGTTCTCAGAGGGAGGAAGGAAGGGGACTTCAAGGGTTCTCAGAGGGAGGAAGGAGGGGGACTTCAAGGGTTCTCAGAGGGAGGAAGGAGGGGGACTTCAAGAGTTCTCAGAGGGAGGGGGACTTCAAGGGTTCTCAGAGGGAGGAAGGAGGGGGACTTCAAGGGTTCTCAGAGGGAGGAAGGAGGGGGACTTCAAGGGTTCTCAGAGGGAGGAAGGAGGGGGACTTCAAGAGTTCTCAGGGAGGAGGGAGGGGGACTTCAAGGGTTCTCAGAGGGAGGAAGGAGGGGGACTTCAAGGGTTCTCAGAGGGAGGAAGGAGGGGACTTCAAGGGTTCTCAGAGGGAGGAAGGAGGGGGACTTCAAGGGTTCTCAGAGGGAGGAAGGAGGGGGACTTCAAGAGTTCTCAGAGGGAGGAAGGAGGGGACTTCAAGGGTTCTCAGAGGGAGGAAGGAAGGGGACTTCAAGGGTTCTCAGAGGGAGGAAGGAGGGGAACTTCAAGGGTTCTCAGAGGGAGGAAGGAGGGGGACTTCAAGGGTTCTCAGAGGGGGAGGGGGATAAGGAGAGGGGACTTCAAGAGTTCTCAGAGGGAGGAGGGAGGGGGACTTCAAGGGTTCTCAGAGGGAGGAAGGAGGGGGACTTCAAGGGTTCTCAGAGGGAGGAAGGAGGGGACTTCAAGGGTTCTCAGAGGAGGAAGGAGGGGGACTTCAAGAGTTCTCAGAGGGAGGGGGACTTCAAGTTCTCAGAGGAGGAAGGAGGGGGACTTCAAGGGTTCTCAGAGGGAGGAAGGAGGGTGCTTCAAGGGTTCTCAGAGGGGGGAAGGAGGGGGACTTCAAGGTTCTCAGAGGGAGGAAGGAGAGGGGACTTCAAGGGTTCTGAGGGAGGAGGGAGGGGGACTTCAAGGGTTCTCAGAGGGAGGAAGGAGGGGGACTTCAAGGGTTCTCAGAGGGAAGGAGGGGGACTTCAAGGGTTCTCAGAGGGAGGAAGGAGGGGGGCTTCAAGGGTTCTCAGAGAGGAAGGAGGGGGACTTCAAGGGTTCTCAGAGGGAGGAAAGGGGGACTTCAAGAGGGTTTTCAGAGGGGGGAAGGAGGGGAAATTCAAGGGTTCTCAGAGGAAAGGGAAGGGGAAAGGGGGCTTCAAGGGTTCTCAGAGAGGAAGGAGGCGGAACTTCAAGGGTTCTCAGAGGGAGGAAAAGGGGGGGACTTCAAGGGTTCTCAGAGGGGGGGGGAGGAAGGAGGGGAACTTCAAGGGTTCTCAGAGGGAGGAAGGAGGGGGACTTCAAGGGTTCTCAGAGGGAGGAAGGAGGGGGACTTCAAGAGTTCTGAGGGAGGAGGGAGGGGGACTTCAAGGGTTCTCAGAGGGGGGAAGGAGGGGCACTTCAAGGGTTCTCAGAGGGAAGGAGGGACTTCAAGGGATCCAGAGGAGTGGGTTGCAGCTTGGGCTATTTTGTTCATGACCAATATCCCAAATAGCAAAATAGGAAAACATGGGTTCAAAAAATAAACAAATTGATGTAGGTAACAAGAGTTGTATATTTCAAGCAACATTTTTCGTATGTATTTCAGTAGACATTTGTTTTTGAGAATTACTGCATGGTTGATATATAATTATTAATAGCTCAAATCAATAACTATTATTAAATAATATTATTAGCATATTATTCTACCAATAATATTTGAATGTTAACAAAGACATGGGACCTTGCAACGTATGCTGGGGTGCGGAGTTATGGTAGAGGTCTAGGGTTGGGGAGAGGGTACTTACGGAAGGGTTCACAGGTGGGCTGTCAGCCTCGGCAGGTGAAGCCACCTCCTAGGGGGGCAATTAGTGACAGGTGAGAGAGGTGTAGAAGGCACCTGGTGAAGCGGTGCTACAGGGTCTCACCCTTCGGCTCAGGTATGTTCTCACAAGTTCGCAACATGCAAAAACTGTATTTTTACCAAAGGTTTAACTCTCCCCACTCACAGTTCAACCCTCCCCACCCACAGTTCAACCCTCCCCACCCACAGTTCAACCCTCCCTCACCCAAGGTTCATCACTCCCCCACCCACAGTTCAACCCTCCCCTACCCACGGTTCATCACTCCCCCACCCACAGTTCAACCCTCCCTACCCACGGTTCATCACTCCCCCACCCAAGTTCAACCCTCCCTACCACGGTTCATCACTCCCCCACCCACAGTTCAACCCTCCCCTCAACCCACCACGGTTCATCACTCCCCCACCCACAGTTCAACCCTCCCCTACCCACGGTTCATCACTCCCCCACCCACAGTTCAACCCTCCCCTACCCACAGTTCAACCCTCCCCTACCCACAGTTCAACCCTCCCCTACCCACAGTTCAACCCTCCCCTACCAACAGTTCATCACTCCCCCACCCACGGTTCATCACTCCCCCACCCACAATTTAACCCTCCCCACCCACAGTTCAACCCTCCCCATCCACAGTTCAACCCTCCCCTACCCACGGTTCATCACCCCCCACCCACAGTTCAACCCTCCCCACCCACAGTTCAACCCTCCCCTACCACAGTTCAACCCTCCGCCACCTACATTTTCAACCCTCCCCCACTCACAGTTCAACCCTCCCCACCCACAGTTCAACCCTCCCCCATCAATTGTTCACCCCTCCCCATCCATGGTTGCAACACTCCCACATCCACGGTTCAACACTTTCCCAACCATGGTTCAACCCCCACTATTTATGGTGATTATGTGGTAATGCTTAACGTATTTTGGGTCTATGCGAACTTATGTGAGCAACCTCTTTCCCAGCGAGATGGTTTTACAATCAACTCACACACATAATTTGTTTTGATAAAGCGAAAACAGTATATTAATATGATATTTATTACAAAAGGAAAGTAACATCAAAAACGTTTAAATAAAACTTCTGAAGATTATCGTCTGAATGTGTTTGCCTAAAAACATGTTTTTAATCCTAATGCCAATTTGTTTAAATGCTACACATTTCTTCTAAGATAAAAACTGTATTTATTTTTGACAATTTATTAACCAAATAAATTAATGTAGTAAATAAACAGGTATTAAAACAGCAGTTGTAACTGACGATGTCATGTGTGCCTGTTACAAGTTTAAAACAATCACGCTGGTAAAGCACATAATTAGACTGCAAAACCAATTAGATATAACCAACATATTAGTTTAACAGTGTGTATAATATCAACAGTATATTATACACAGCGGATCGAACAAGCACCTAATCAATCAATGTATTTATTTTATAAAGCAGATTTAGCTGAAAATATAATCTATTCATTTGTCACATTCAATGGATGTCGCTGACATAGCCTAGTCTATAAACTAGTCTATCCAAGTAGGTTAATGATATACTCTAATGCGAAGTAGTTCAATGCCGGTTTAATCAAGTTCTATCTTAAGAGATGCAAGTTTCAAGTTCTAAACAAGCCATGTGTATGTCTAGGTCTAATTTTCCCATAATCTATACTTGGGCCTAAGCAGCTTGCTTTAATCTACTGACATGCAAACAGCTATAACTGCTGATATTATCAATATTTGTGTTAACCGTGCCTATGTAAAATAAATGCCTAGCTCTATTATAGACATGCATATTTGAGTAGTTTTGAATGCAAGCATCTTTTTCCAGTTAACGTCTTCTTAGTAGACAATTAGTAGTAACTGAAGAAGGCGCCAAAACTTAGACTTTGGTAAATGACAAAGCCACAAAGCTTAACAGGTATCAAAGATGAGTGCAGGTGTATTGACAGAGACTTAGTGACATAATGGGACACGTCTGACCTTAAGGAAGGTGACAGTTGAGTCAAGACTCAAGATCCTCTCTGCAGCGTCTCTGTCTCTCAAATATGTCACATAGTTCTGGAAGCCGTCTCTCTGGTACAGACAGCAGATGACACTCGTTATAACGTACACAATTCCCACTCCAGTTGTACATTTGTACTGTTATTTGCTTCTTGGTTTTGAGTGTATTGAAAAGATAAACATTTTCAGAATCCAGCAAGAATCACATTACTGTCAGCGGAATGAAATTTTGAGTAAATACAAAAAAACGACTGTGGGTGTATATTATATTTGATTGAAATTTTGATGTGATAGTCAACAGCATGAAATTGTGTATTCTTAACACTAAATCACAAGTATAATATAACGGAGTTATTTTTACATATCAACTTGGAAAACATATGAACTGTATACATGATGCAGAACATTAATTTTTTTTGTTTAATTGATGTACAACGTGGCATATGCATTCAGTGTTATCATGGATTTAAAACACCATGGAATACTTACGTTTCTAAGGAAGGTTTCACCAATACTTTTCGCATCGTTCGGACATTCCAGTAATTCATTGTGGAACTTACTGGAAGAAACAAAATAAAATACAAGTGTTTCATGTACTTAAAGCTCAATTAAACAGTCACATCCCTACTTCCCAGTTCATTGATTTGATTAAGCTTTGTATCCAGCTAATGATCGATAACCAGAACCAAGAAAGAACAAAAAAGTTACGAGGTGATATAGGAGCTAGTATACTCTTTTTTGACAAAAACGTTTTTGTATCTGACCTTAATTCCTTTACGTATTAAGCCTACCAAACTGTTTAGACGTTTCTGAATGCATTACAAAACCCAAACACGATTTATTGATTCATATGACACATGGACCTGGGTTCGAATCCTATGCTGCTGTTTTAAAACCTGTGGCAATTTTATTTTTAACTCTACACGCATCTAGTTCACTCAGCTCTATAAATGAGTAGCTGGCTATAGACAGTGGTGGATATGTGCATGAGCAGCCTTCGTGCATTAACTGTAGCGTATGGCTGGATACTTCCCAGAGAAGTTGAGATGATGTCTGATTAAACAGGTCTGTCAGGTAAATAAAGTGTAATGCGCTTTGAGCAATCCTGAGGACTGGATACTGCGCTATATAAGAACTTACCTTTACCTTTTTTTATGGTTATTTATGGCCGTATTGGTGATCAAACAACCGGTGCTATTGTGTTTTCTGATCACTTACACCAAGTGTTGTTTATTGACTTACTCTTTGTGAAATGTGAAGATGTCTGGAAGTGTAGCAAACACAACAGCCTTCTTGCCGACCAACTCCTTGGGCAGGTTGGGACCGTCAAAGGCCTTGTAGTAGGTGTCCATGGCAAACGTCAGGTCACGTACGTACTCTCGCTCCGACTCCCACATGTCCTTCAGGGCATACCTGCACAGACAATGACTGGTCCCTTCAACAACAATTGCTGCTCCCTCAATAACATTACAAAATTTATGTAAAAGGCCAAAAACAATCGCAAGTATTCACACACCAATTCCCACATTTCCTTCACGGCATGCCTGCACGGACAATGACGGGTCCCTTCAGCAACAAACCACGCTCCCTCAACACCAGTACATCAACTACAGAAAACCTATGCAACTATTCGCTGTGAACACAGATAATAAATGAAGACGATATCTGAATCAATCCAAGATTTACTACAAATAATTACTGCTCCCCGAACAGCAGTCATCGCCAAATGTCCAGAAAATGCATTCACTGAATACTTCAACTTGATGCTCCCATCAAAATGACTGCTGCCGACAAAGGCTGCTCCTACTACAATGACCATTACACTCCCTCCATACTTCCCCCCATTCCAACAATTGCTCCTATCCCAAACAATTCCCCCCACAAGACTCAGTGCCACAATGCCTGCCCCTACCAATGAATACTCCCACCAATATCTGCTCCCCACCAATGACTGCTCCCCACCACAATGACTGCTCCTACCGTCGCTTCATGACAGCCTCCTGTGCGGGGTCCTTGATGCGAATCACCTCCTCCCTGAAGAGTTCCTGCGGGGTCCGAGTGTCCAGCTTGTTGTCTCCAGTACTGACCACCAGGTAACTGGGCAGCACGAGACCCTGAGTGGACGGGTCATCCTTGAGCCGACACAGCCAGTGGTCAGCACTGCTCCAGTCCAGGACCTCCACTATCTGACCCTCGGTCAGAGCCAGACCGGCTGTGTCTGATGGACGATGGTCAGTGACAGCCATGTAGAACGGCTTGGCTTGCTGAGAACATGAAACATATGGTAGGACTACAGCAGAAACTGACCCAAACGTCCAGTTTTGGTGTACTGTGGCCAAAACTGGACTTTAGGTTGATTTCATGGCCTAAACTGGATCACAGGTTGATTTTTATATTTGGTTTAAACTTCTCTTCTTCCTCTTCATGCCTAACCTCAATTTGATCAGTTTAATTTTCGATCGATGGCTTAAACTGGATCACAGGTAGATTTTTGGTTTACAGCCTAAGCTGGACCATAGTTAGTGTGTATGACCTAAATAGGTTGATATTGGAAGGGTCAGATTTGGACTACATGTTGATTGTTGATATAAGGCCCAAACTGGATCAAAGTGTGATTTTTGGTTTATGTCCATTGACAACTTACTCAGTATAATAGTAATAATATAAAACTGTATGTACGGTGCCTTGTTCTCCGATGGTAAAATGTATGTGTCCGTTTCATGATATCAACAACAACATCATCAGTTGCTGTGTCAATGTCATCCACTCACCTCCTTCAGCTTCTTCTTGTCTTCCTCCTCATCCGAAGACTCTCCTTTCTTCCCCTCTTCCTTCACAGCGAGCAGCTCCACAGGCACATAGCAGATCTGGAGGATCAGTCAACACTTGAACATTGATATGGTACAATCTAGGTAAATTGCTTAACAAATATTTGATAAGCAAAACTATCTCAAAATATGTGTTCTACTATGCATTCACCCATTTAATCGCCAGGTGCATTTATTTGGTTCCCAAAATAGTGTCAGTGTAACCCACTAGGTGGCGACACCTCTGTGTCCATTCACTAGGTGGTGCCTTACACCAACAAACATAGCCTCGGTTACCCAGACTCCGTGAAGTGGCAGCACTTTTCAGACCGCCTGGGGACTTAATCGGCTGCTGTTGTAACCGCCAGGGTGGCCTTACCCCAGATTAGGGTAGAGACGCTGATTGGTTTTCAGGCCAAATTTGAAAAAAAAACAAATTAAATAAGGATAGCTTTTTATCAGATAATGTATTATAAAAAATATTCAAAATTAAACTTATATTAACACCAAATAATTAAAAAAAAATTGTAGTTGTTTATGAAATCGGAATTATGGCAGGATTAACCAGTATCCGTGAGGTGGCAGGACTGTTTAGCCCCACACGGATAATATACAAGGATAGCTGTTTATCAGATATAATGCTGTATTATAAAAACTATTAAAAATTTAACTTATATTAACACAAAATAAATAGAAAAACAAATTTGCAGTTGTTTATAAAAATAGGAATTATGGCAGGATTAACCAGCATCCGTGAGGTGGCAGCACTGTTTAGCCCCATATGGATAATATACAAGGATAGCTGTTTATCAGATATAATGCTGTATTATAAAAACTATTAAAAATTAAACTTATATTAACACAAAATAAATAGAAAAACAAATTTGCAGTTGTTTATAAAAATAGGAATTACGGCAGGATTAACCAGTATCCGTGAGGTGGCAGCACTGTTTAGGTCCACACAGATAACATTCAAACGCCAGTAAAGTCACCAGACCGTCTTCTCGGTGAAGTTATATGCAGTCGAGCAACAGTCGATTAAGCGAGACCACAACAAACATGGCATCTACGATTTGTTTGTGTTAGCAATCTACAGTACAAATGACACATGTTGTCATTGATGCACATCCAATGTACGACCATCTCAGTATCCATGATTAGCAAGTGACTTGTGCATCCAGATGTGACCAAAAGGCTACTATAACACTAGTTTGATAATTTAGGTGGAACTTTTGATCATTGCACTGGTTTGAATCTTGTGTGACAATGGTAGAAATTAAATTATAATTATAGAATCATATGATAATGTGGACTTGGGAATCATTGTTATGGTATCAGATGCTGCTATTTGGTTATTTTAAAATTATAGTCTTACTAAGTGTTTGCTGCTAATGATGAGCCTCACACAAGAGGGCACCACTGTGGTTTCCCTTCTGTTTTCCAGAACACATTTTGCATACTACAAATGATGAACACGCGAATGAATTGTTCAGTGGAGATGAAAGTAAATTGAAAAAAGTTTAACGTGATACATCATAACAATTCTGCGATAGATTAATGACAAAATGTCACATAAAATTATCTGTGGCAATTTTTATACTCTCTTATTAAAAGAAAAAAATACCCACTTAATAATATATTATATAAAATATATAAAATACTAATCCAGCACCTCTGAATGGATATTATATAGGTTTATGGTGCTTTATAAATGTTCTTATAATTATGCATGGTTTAATGTCAAAGTGTCACTGGCAAAGCTCTCAGTGTCAACAATAGTTTATGTTCGTACAAGAAACAAAAAAGTAGACGAAAGTGCAGTCGTACCTTGCTCTTGTCGTCGTGTTTCCTCACAAGCCAGCCATGAGGACTCTCAGCATCCATGACCTCAACGACCTCGCCTTGCTTCAGTGACACCTTCGTGTCCTTGTCAACGTAGTCGCCCAGCATCGTGTATTTCTCAAAGACGACCTCACCTCCGTCCTTACTCAGCTTCTTTTTCGCTTCAGCGATCTTTGCCGACAGCTGCTCCATGATTGCCTTGTCTTTATCGGTGGTCTCCACCTCGCTCTCAACTTCTGCAGAGAACGTAAGGCAAGTAAGATACAAAATATTACCAGAGCAAAGTAAAGATGGTAAGTTCTCATATAGCTCAATATTCAGTCAAAGAGCTTTACACATTACTCTCTGTTCAGTCAATTATTCGCTGTTCAGTCAACACCATATGGAAAGCATTCAGCCATGCAGCAATTAATGCTCAGAAGTACTCATACACACCCACCACAGCCTACAGCCAGGTTACTCATTGATAAAGCTTTTTCTTCTTCCAACAGACCAACCAACTTCAACATGTTGAAGGTCGTTGTTGATAGAGAGTTGGAATGGAAGCGTGTATCGGAATTTGGTGTAAAATTCCAGAGTAAAAGGTAAATAGGTCAAGATAATTTACACTAAAGGAATGCTTTGCTGTGCGATGCAACAAACTTGTAACTCTATAGAATTCTCTCGGCAGTTCTTTCAAATGTTCTACAAATATCCATTGCTTTAAAAAACAATGCACTGTTTTGCTAAGTTACCGAAATGTATTGTCCTATTGGACTTCTCAACTTGTTATTCCATATCAAGTGGTTTGTTTCTTTGTGAGATATGTAAACGACATTCAACTCTGTTAAAAATAGAAAGATTACATTGTAATCACACATGCTGCAGTTTGTATTTATTTCTGGTTATAGTTATATATGTTGTAATTTTGGCAAGTGTTACAAGTGACAAATTTTTTGCAATTTTTAACTTCCTAGCTTATTTATGTTTGAACATTGTGCTTTTTTTATAAAATGTAATTGTCACTGTTGTAACTGTTGAAATAAACTCAGTATTATTATATATAATTATGAACTGCAGCTTATGGTCCCATCCACCATTTCCCGTCCTACCCACCTTCAACTGTGACAATGACAGTACAGAAGGAACTTCCCCCTGCATTATTGATGGTACATGTGTACTCTCCGCTATCAGCCGCCATGGCCGTGGGGATGCGGAGGGAACACTTGTCCCCATCCCTCGATTCCACCAGTCGCTCGCTGGGCTTCAGGGGCTTGCTGTCCTTAGACCAGGTGATGGAGGGTGACGGCGTGCCTGCATAAACAAAGTGGTGACAAGTCACAAGCTGTCACCATGACAGACCTTGTACCCTACGCAATTCATCATCGCTGGTATAGTCTCATCATGTTTACAGCTGACAGCTACCTTCCTGTTTTGTGCTTTACGAAGACCATGTGACCATCTCTACTAAGCTGCTCACGTGCAAGGAACCACAGTACACCATCGTCATGAAATGTTTGCTGAATATATGGAGCGTTCAGGCACTTCAATGAATGTTTGTAGAAATTGTGTACTCAAACCTTTTACTTTTTTTACACAAAACATTAAGAAAACATTTTAAAGTGAAAACTGTATGCAGGAATGTTTGATCTAGCAGATAACATTCTGCTTTTGTATTGTAATTCACATACACAACCATTATGAACATTGGTGGGAAAATGTGATGGAGTTCATGCATATGATTTGACGTAGGTTGGATGTTCAGAGACAGTGACATACACCCACCTTTGATTGTGGCAACGATTACAATTTCTTGTTTTTCTTCGACGACAATCGGCTCTGGCTTGCTCGTAAACTCAGGTCCTTCATCCTCCTCCAGGGCGACTTCCTTCACCTGAGGTCTGTCACAAACAAGACATCAGAGAGTCCACACACTCCAGACACTGTCACACATTAGTGACATGTTCACACATACACACAACACTTGAACACACATACATGTATGTACATACACATCACACAAACACACACAGTGTACATATACAGTGTACACACACTTGAACACACTTGAACACACATAGGCACACATGCACGCACACACCCAAACACAGGCAGTGTATACACACATACATCAATTATATACAGAGTACACATTGTGTGCACAGTGTACACATGCAGTGTACATACATGATATACAGTGTACATTGTACGCAGTATATATACACTACATATACACAGTGTACACATATACAATGTGCCAATACAGTGTACATACATGTACAATGTACACAGTACATACACACACAGAGTACACTGCACACTCAGATACACACATATATTTATGTTACCCAAAACATACAAACATAAGTTAGATTAACTAAGTGGTAACAAATACTTTTGAAGTGGAACGTATTGTAAATTGTGGAAACATATAGCCAGTTACCCAAACCATTAGGGCATGATTGACCACGCATACAACTGTAATCTTAATTTAGTGTAAGTGCATTTGCCCACTCATGCCACTGTAAACTGAAGGAACCAGAAGAACTGTACAATGCAATGCAGCAAAGGAAAGGCAAATGGGTAAATAAATCAAACACAGGAAATACTCTCACAATACAACCCTGTCCAATTTGTTGTGATCATTAAAAATCTTGCAAATGGACAAGATACTATTATATTTTTAATACTGCATTTTATATCAACACTTGCCCCTACATATCGGGCCACACTTGTCATACTAATGAAATACATACTTTGATTTTTCCACTTCTTTCTCTTCCTTAGCAACAGGCTCCTCCTTCTTGGCAACAGGCTCCTCCTTCTTAGCAACCGGCTCCTCCTTCTTAGCAACAGGCTCCTCCTTCTTGGCAACAGGCTCCTCCTTCTTAGCAACAGGCTCCTCCTCCTTGGCAACAGGCTCCTCCTCCTTTACAATAGGCTCCTCCTCTTTGGCTACAGGCTCCTCCTTCTTTACAACAGGCTCCTCCTCCTTAACCACTGCAGCCACACTGACCGGGATGGCGTGGGAGACAATGCCCTCGCTGTTGACCGCTGCCACCGTGTATTCGCCACTGTCACTTCCCGTGGCCCGTTTTATCCTCAGGGAGTATGTGTTCTCCTTGCTTGTGACCTTCACACGAGTGTCATCCTTTGATGTGACAGATTTCCCATCCTTGGACCATTTCACTTCTGGTTCGGGGGACGCTGATAAATGGACAGTGTCATCATTTGTATATGAAGTAATCATGTCACACAGTATAAGGTGTAGCTTCTACAGGATAATAATAAGTAAACTTCTATTACATTTGTGTGTGTCTAAATATTTTGTTAAACAAAAAATTACAAGTGGGGTTTTACAGGGGTTGCTGATACCCGTAAAATATACAAATGGGGTTGTACAACTGATCCAAAAATAAGTGTTTCTTTTGAACGGTTAAGTTGTATCTTATTGTTATATGTAGAGATATTTTCTGTAATGAAGCACTGCATAATTAAACTATGAGTGACATATGAATACACATGAATCCAGGACATGTTTGTAAATAAATCTTTACCTTCCAATGACCATGAGTAAATCATGTAAACACATACTTGATTAAGTGTAATTTGACACAAAATAGGGAACACCAACATATAGAAAAAGTACATATATATATATATATATATATGTATATATATATATATCAAAGAAAAAAAATACATATACATATATCAAAGAAAAACCAGATATTGGGACTGGGATATCTTTACATGACAGTAACGTTAATTAATTTTCACTCACTGATGATTTTAAGCAAATTTATACATAAATCCAAAACGGAAGAAAATTCACGGAAAATGAATCCGACATACACAGACCTATGATGATGCATGATATCTTGATGTCTTCTCCCTCTTTAATTGAGACAGCCTCTGGTGCCTGAGGCAACGTTGGCTTCTGGTTCTTCTGGCTCGCTTCCACGGTTACCATGGCAACCATGCTGGTCACCTGACCTCCGTCGGAGCTGGCAGTGACTGCGTATTCGCCCGCATTATCCAGTGTCGCGCAAGCAATCTCGAGGAAGTAGAGTTTCTTGTTCGAGTCATAGCCGATCTTCATGCGTTTATCCTTCTTCGAGACCTTTAATGGCTTTCCGTTCCTTGACCACGAAACTGTCGCATTCTCCTCACCTAGGGTCAAGGTCATCATATCAGGTCATTCCGAGCTCACACAAAGTTATTCAGACATTAGAACCAGTGCAATTCTCACTATATGTGAAGAATTAACAAGATTAAGCAAGACCATCGTCTAGAGAATTAAGTCCAGGCGAATTCTGTGGTGGGCTTTCCTGAATGGAAATGTATTGACGATTTATATAGTGGAAGTACATTTGATACAATCCAGTAGAAATATATCAATTACTTCAACACAGTGATGTAAAAAATACATTATTAATTACTTCCCGTCCAACATGCTGGCTTTACCGTCGTATAAACCTATATAATTATAATGCAGCATCTGTTAACATATTAATACAATGCAACATACAATACAACAGCCAACACTGGAACAACATTGACTTTATACACTACACATCAGTGTACAACAAGAATATTCTAATAACATAATAAATTATTAGACACATGTATACTCATTACACATATACTGCATTGGTTAAGTGAAACTAAGATCAGCATCCCCTAGAAAAGAAACAGTTTTGTTGTTAGAGAGACAACACTAGTTATACGTGTCCTGCAATAAATATACACAGGTTAAAACAACAATGAATAACAGTTACAAATACTCCCATACGTGGATCTGTAACATATTAACTATATGATGCATATTATTTTGTGCGTGAGACACGTGAACAATAGTTGAGTCACAACACGACTGGCATCTGTCAGGACCATCAATGATCTACGCTACTACCAATTGATTTGATACATCAAACATGGATCCCCCACATCAATACTTATGTCACAACATAGTTACGAGTAGGGCTCATGTCCAGTTGTGTTTTGACTAAAGTACGTTTTTTTGTAATTGATACTGGACTTGAATTTTTGAAACTACAAGTACAAGTCAATTGTACTTGCCAAAATACTAAGTGCGTTTCTAGTACACAACTTGTGTGTTGGGATACCAAAATAATGTCTCTATTGTTTATCTGAGTCATGTCCTGATTATATCCACAGTTAATGTTACACATCTTGAAAAGATAATTATAGTAAATTATACCTGAATAACATTACTACTGTTGACCAGTATGACAGAAATGTACTTTGGATTGACCTGTACATCAGTCTGGTTTTAAGTACCTGAACAAATGTACTTATATTTATATTGTATTTCATCAGAAATATACAGGGAAACCTCTCTGTTAGGGTCATCTTCGGACCAGGCAAGTGGCCTGATTAGCGAGGTGGCCACATTAGAGAGGTTAATTTCCCATACTTTACTGTATATGGAACAAATTTGGGAATGTTCTAAGGTGACCTATTATTATTGAAGGTAAGTTCAACTGGACGTGACCCCAAACCCCAATGAAGACAATATACAACGTGCCATACCGTTTCGGTTACATTGCTAAATAGTACAGTGAATGCTACACTACACCCATCTATCTCCTGGTATGCTGTGCAGCCATGCGCGTCCGTGTGCGGCCATGCGTGTCTAACCTGACAGGGAGCACGTGAGCAGCACGACGCCTCCCTCCCGCACCGACTTGTGCTGGGGAGGCAACAGGGGGACTCTCCGCGATGCCCACCTGTCCCTCACTGGGCTTCTTCCCATCCTCATCCCCGTCGAAGGAAGCCTTGCCCTTCCCTCTGAGTCCGACTGGGAGTCGGTCGGTGACACATCTCCAAGTACCTTGGTAATGGTCAAGACCACTGGCTTGCTGACCAGCTTAGCGGTCACTGTCACTGGACGGGTCTTGAGACGATCAACTGGCTTATCGAAGACTGCCAACACCCCCTTCTTATCCAACTCAGCCCTGTCGTTTTCCTCCTTCAAAGAATCTTTTCCCGGTGAAGATTTTGCAGAACCATATTTCGGTGTCGTCGTTTCAGAATGTCTGCGAAATCCCGATTTCAGTGTTGTTGTTTCAGAATTTCTGCGAGATCCTGAATTTGGTATCATCGCTTCAGAGTTTCTGCGAGATCCCGATTTGTCAGATGATATTCGTGGTGCTGATGAAGTCACTGGTTTCTCAGATCTTTGCTTCAGCAGTGATTTGGCAATTTGTAGTTTGGACAATTTTGCTGCAGATTCTTTTGAAGAAGACAGTTTTGCAGCAGCAAATGTTGCATCCAAGTTTTGAAACTGCGACTCTACAGAATTTTTCCAGGACTGCAAGCTGGCAGAAAGTATCTTTGAGAGAGGTTTTGCGGTGTCCTTTGTTGAGCTAGGTTTTGCAGAATCCTTCTTCAACAAAGATTTTGCAGAATCTCTCCTAGATATATGTTTAGTGGGTTCTTTCGTCGAGACTGATCTTGCAGAATCGTTCTTTGCCTGCGATTTTGCAGAATCCTTCCTTGACAGTGATTTTTCTGAATCTTTTCTTGACAATGATCTTGCAGAATCGTTCTTTGCCTGCGATTTTGCAGAATCCTTCCTTGACAGTGATTTTTCTGAATCTTTTCTTGACAATGATTTTGCAGAATCTTTCTTTGCCTGTGATTTTGCAGAATCCTTCCTTGACAGTGATTTTTCTGAATCTTTTCTTGACAATGATCTTGCAGAATCGTTCTTTGCCTGCGATTTTGCAGAATCCTTTCTTGACAGTGATTTTGCAGAATCCTTCCTTGACAGTGATTTTGCAGAATCCTTCCTTGACAGTGATTTTTTTGAATCTTTTCTTGACAATGATTTTGCAGAATCTTTACTTGACAAAGAATTTATTGAATCTTTCCATGACAAAGATTCTTCAGAATCTTCTTCTGAAACTGGCTTTGCAGAATCTCTTCCTTGTGCAAATGTTTCAGAAGCTTTCCTCGGTTTTGATCTCGTACTGTCCTTTCGAGGTGACAATTCTGCAGAATCTGTTTTCCCTGGTGATTTTGTGAAAGGAAACACCAATTTTATTTATTCTTGGACATTCATGTGTGTCTGTACATTAACAATTAGAAATTATGTTTAGTTTGTGAATGTTTACAAACATATGTACACAAACTCACGCAAACACACACACGGGCACATACTTGCACACACAACCACACACACACACATTTGCTATTATAACAGATAACATTAAATATATTGTTCATGGATCCAAGAATGGTTTGTTGTATGATTTAACTTACTTTGGACATAAATTTGTCGATGACTACGACGTTTCGACCCGTCAGCTACGGGCCTTGTTCACGTACTGGTGTCACGTGTGTTGGCTCAGATTTTGGTGGGATAATTTGGTTGTAGATGGCAGGCAGATGGTATCCCTACCATCTGCCTGCCATCTACAACCAAATTATCCTGCTAAAATCTGAGCCAACACACGTGACACCAGTACGTGAACAATGCCCGTAGCTGATGGGTCGAATTGTTGTACTTATCGACAAAGTTATGCTCCAAAGTAAGTTTAATCACACAATAAACATTAAACATGATGTGCAATAGGAGTGCATTGAAAAACATGTAAATATGTAACTTACTATTTAACAATAAGCTTATTCTGACAATGTACAGGCACTACGTACAAGAACAGCATTCACTCATGATGTGGAAATCATAAAACACATGGACTGAAATCAAACAGATGTCAAGAAATATACTGTCATCTGTCATCAGGAACTCCTCTACAAAATGCATATATGTCTGAGGTGACCTACTGGTAAAACAGAGTCAATAATACACTAAATTAGCAATGTATCAGGAAAATGACCAACACACACAGATCAACTATTATTTACTAGATGCTGTACATCTTGTGAATAATGTTCGAGTACCTATAAAACCAACACATTAAAACACACCTTTAACAAGCCAAAATGGAATTATTCTGCTAGATTCAGTCGATATGTCATCAGATATACTTCTTGTGCTGGTGGTAGTTGTTCTATTTATTCTGTTGTTGAAATGCGTTGTTTCCAATTAAACATGTACTCTAGTATGAAACCGGCCTGCAACTGTTTCTATATTCAGTCACCGATGTTGTATATCTCGTGAATATATTCCTTAGTGACGCATTATTTATTAACATTGTGACAGTCACGTTGATAGTAAGTAGTCGGCTGAGCCACGCGTGTTCCGCATGGCTGTTTTTTTATTCCTAACTATCAAACTGGTCAATAACTGCTGTGAACTGACCCTGTGAGACAAACCAGGAACTGATTTATAAAAGACTGACCAGTGCGTATTACCTTTAAGTTGACAGCTCAATTTTATGGTTTCTCCCTCTGTGACAGTGGAAGGCTGGGGAGCCTGGGTGAACTCTGGGGCTGATACTTTCACTTTTGCTGCATCCACCTCATCTGACGATTCCTGTCAATAAAAAGGTAAGTTCTGTTACACCGCAGTGTCCAGTCGTCAGGACTGACCAAGACGTGTTACACTTCACTCCCTGGTAGACCTGTTCTACTGACCACCGTCTCAACTTCACTAGAATGCATCCAGTAACGCTGCAGTTAGTGCATGAAGACGATTCGTACACAAATGTCCACCACTGTCTGTAGCCAGGTACTCGTTCACACAACTGAGTGAACTGGAGCGATGTAGAATAAATGAACTTGCCCAAAGTTTAACACCGCAGCCCAGGATTCTAAGAAGCTTATATCGAGAGTCAGTACTGTTTACTCGAAGTGTCCTTGTTCTTTGGAGGTATATGCAAATTCTGTGTTCTTTAAACATTAAGCACCACACAGCATATACTCTGTTCCATTCAGTGATTGTCCTCTGTCCTTTTACATGTAATTAACACTGCTCCTTTGCTAATGTTCCTTCATGTTATCAAGTCCTGCCATTCCTTAAACTGAAAAAAATTACCTCTTGAATAACCATTCTTACTTACTTACTAAGTATAACCATTTAATATCTAAATAATCTGCCACACAATTCACCTCATGACACACACTGACACATCTTATACTGGCTAAATATATATCAAAGATAAAAACTGTAATACAAATGTACTTGGAAGCCAGTAATAAATGTGTTCATGAATGTCTGCAAGTAATAACGGATCAATATGGCTTTCCTTCACAACAAACAACACAACTACCGATAACTTAAAATAGCTCAGAAAAAATGGATTTTTTTTAACTTCAGTATACATGACCTTTAAAAGTACAAAACATGGTGGTGGGTAAACTGACCTGTGCTTGGGGCAGGCCAACTTTGACCGGAGCATCCAACTCTGCTGCCATCTCACTCAACCCAGCCTCTGACTCCGCATACACCTTCACAAAGTACTCATGGCCTTCCTTCAGCTTCTTCACCTTGAAGGTCAAGGTCTTCGCATCGACCTTGCCAACATCCTTGAATTTCTTTTTCGCTGCATCTCTGACAGCAACAACGTAGCCCTTAAGTGACGTTCCTTCTTGAGTGCCCGGGGCTTCCCAGCCGACTTTAATGCTGTCTGCGGTCACCTTCAAAATGCTCACATTGGTTGGGGCAGAGGGAAGGGAAGCCATTTCCTTTACCTTTTCCTGCTCCTCTTTTACGACCTCCACTGGCACCTCTTCTTTTGGCTTCTCTGCCTGTTTCTCAGGCACCACTTCTTTTACCTCTTCTCGTGCTTCTGGTTCTTTTTTCTCTACCGTTTCTTTTACTTTCTCAGATTCTTCTTTTGTCACTTCCACAGGTGTAGCCGGAGTCACCTCTTCCTTCACCTCTCCTGCAGGCACCATAATGGGTGAGCTCACTTCAGCGGCCATCTCACTTATGCCAGCCTCGTTCTCGGCGTACACTCGTACGATGTATTCATGACCGCCCTCGAGTGATGATGTCACGCTGAAGGTAGGGTTACCACCCTCGACTTTCCCGACTTTCTTGAATTTTTTCTTCTGAGCTTCTCGCATCACGATGATGTACTGCTGGACAGTGGTGCCACCTTCTGGGGCATCCCATATCAACTCGATCGTGTCAGGAGTGACATTTTTAAGCACCAGGTTCAGAGGAGACGTTGGCTTTTCTGAAATGTAATAAACAAAGAAATATATCACATATTTATTATGTAAGGAATTTATTATTAAATCCACTTATAGGTTATTACATTTAGGGTCTAACAAAGGTAGAGCTTGATAACATTATTCTGTGGTGTGTGTAAAATAGTACACTAACCAGTTAGTATTTGTAATCAAAACAGTAACAGTAACATGACATCAACAACATTTACTTTATACATCATTTTTAATTAGCAATATAAGATACATTACATTATTTATATTGTGGCAGGGATTAACAAAACAAAAATATTGCAGTTAAAGAATAGAAAAATAACAGCATAAATGATAGCATTACCATTCTCATGAACACATGCATTATGATCACAATGACGAATGTTAATTATCTACAGCACTGGGAAGCATGTAGTGGACAAATCAGGTAAGGAAAGAACATCATTTAATATTTCATGAGGCGGAAAGAAGAACCCACCAGTGGCGACCTCTACGGCAGGTTTCGCCGTAACGGGGACGACTGCGGGCGATTCACTACGTCCAGCATCATTCTCAGCAAACAGTCGCAGGTTGTACTTGCTCCCTGCGACCAGACCACTGACCGTTGCCTCACATGTGCTGCCATCTACTGGGATTGTCTCGATCAACTTATCGTTGGCGTCCGTCTTCTCGATGACAAACTTGGTGACCCCTGCGTCAGGGGCATCCCAGGAGAGGGTAGCTGTGTCAGCTGTCAGGGAAGTTACCCTCGTGTTGTAAGGGGCTGCAGGCTTCTCTGTGGGGCAGAAAGAGATTCTCAGAGTTACACAATTTAAAACAATCACGACAATAAGACACCACCAAGTGGACAACTTCCCTGAAAACTGTATCATGACATATATATGAAGTTCCTCTGCATGAAACTTTAGGAGGGAACTATTTACAAAACCCAATGATAGATTTGTGAATTTCTTAAAACAACAATGGGGTACATTTAATATTCTCCTACGGCAATGTAAATGACATTGGAAGCAAGAGACATGCCTATGTTAGTATTGAAAGTTTGCAATAATCTTAACAGGCATGCCTGGACTTATCTGTGTAAACTGTATTAGTCTGCTGTTTTCAAATTTGTTTGCTACATCATGCAGTATGTCTTCAGACAAGGTGGACAAGGAAGCTCTTTCAACCCATGTAACCTACCCTTCTGAGGTAAATATTGATTTAATTTTAAACATATTCACGCTACTAGCACCCACACAATCAGCAGATACTCTATTTGATTCATTTACAGTCATTTGTGTAGATGAGCATTTGATATAGGTAGTCTACATTGCTCCTTTATTAATGTAACTTCATGTCTTCTAGTCCTTTGGTCTACCTTATCTGAGAAAAAATATTTTATCAGGATTTTCATAACCATTCAATTTGTTTAAACTTCTGTCTGATCTCCTCTCAATCTCCTAGTCTCTAATGTCTCATATTGTCTTAGATATATTTCATAACTCAGTTTTAGTGCTACTTTGGTTGCTGGTCTTTGTACTCGTTCTAGCATATCTTAATCCGTCTTGTAATATGGCCTTTGGATACAATATTCCATATGAGGCCCAACTATTGTTTTGTAGAGCAATATTATTTCTTTTTCTTTTTGCGCTATATTTAGCCTAATTAATCAAATAATTTGATTTCTCTTTCATGGTGCAATTCCGCACTGCTATGAAACCTTCATATTGGCAATAATTAACCATAAGTCCTTTTCTTTTCTGTTTATTATTCTTTTTATTGTAATCTATTTTTTTAATTTATTCAGTATATTTACTTTTTATTGTTACAGTAGAACTCCTCATGATCGACCACCCTGATTTACGACCATCCGCTTTTTTTTTACTGATGCTGTATAAACGACCCCTCATAAATGACCACCCGGCAAACGCGACCAGCAACCATAGCAATTTGACTTTGCGATAGGTGGCCAGCACATGTCGCAACAAACTCATTAAACGCATGACTAACGGGGCACAGACGCGCATAATGCCATAAAAACAATAAAACCGCATGATGACGACCATTAATTTTGGTGATCTTTTACTTTCTAACTAACTTTACCGAACTATGAAAACGACAACTAACAGCAGCTAGACTTTCCTCACATATCTTATATATTCATAAACACACACTATGTTATAAAATGAAATCACTTACATTATTGAAACAAATAAAATTTACAAAATAAACTCGCGCAAGAACTCGTCGGCAAGATATCATGGCGGATATGGACATCGTCAGTGGCTACGCGTAGTTCTGTGATTACTGTATTATCCATATTGCGTATGATTAAAGTTTAGAAACTTAGGCTAAGTTTTAGGTTAGTTTTGGATAAAACCGGAATCCAGATTTTGCGATACCGCGATAAAATATCGACATAACGCCACAGTAATGGCCTGCGTGTAACCGTAACCACCGCCGGCAATGTCGACTTTAGTTTAGCTTGATTTTGATTTGTGAATTTTATTCCGTGAGGTGGCAGCACTTTTTAGCTCCTCAGACTGAATTTGAAATAACAAATAATAATGAGAATATGTTTTATCAGATATTATTTAAAAAAACAATTAAAAATGAGGATACTTTTTATCCGATATTATATAAAAAAAACGATTCCAAATTAAATTTATACTGAAACATGTCACATAAAATAAACAGAATAGATAATTTTGTTGTTAATGTGTTTTTTTATTTTACTACTTAGCTTTTTATCAAAGGCATACATGCTATATGGACATTACTTATTATGATATGCGTAAATGTATCAATTGATCCAAAACATCAAAATAACCATAACCTCACGAGAGACCACTCCTCTTTTAAGACAGCTCCACTCCAATTTGGGGGCGCCTTAAATTAGGGGTTCTACTGTATTCAATTTTTTTAATTCACTATATTTTAACGCATTACGCAATGTATAAGGTAGTCGATCAAATTGTTTAGTGCATGTATATTACGTTTTACAGTACACTTGCGTTAGCAATCACGACCCTTAGGGAGATAAAATGTATATTTTATAAGGTTATCATGAATAAATAATGTTTTTTATTATTATTCTTTTACAGTAGTACTTAGTACAGTACCACCCATTTGATATTATACATTCTCAATCCCATGTCCTGTGTGGCGGCATTTACATTTCCCAAAATTGAACAACATTTCCTTTAGAATTGTAGAATTTGTTTTTACAAGTAGCAGTACTATTACTCAACAGCCTTTGTAATAAATTACCACTTTTCATCTCACTATCATATTTCCTGACAAACACAGTGTTAAGAAGTATCGTAAGCACAGCTTTTACCTAGCGCTTTCACAGTTGTCACGGGAGTTTTCATCTCTGCCGGTGATTCGCTGCTTCCAGCCTCATTCTGGGCAAACACACGGAACTCGTAGCTGCAATCTGGTGACAGTCCATCGACCTTCACACTGCAGGTGCTGCCATCTACTGAGAGTGCCTCTACAAATTCGCCTGATGAGCCTTGACGTTTCTCTACGACATAGCGTGTGACTGGTGAACCTCCGTCAGACTTTGGAGAGTCCCAGGAGAGAGAGGCTGAGTCCTTCGTGACGTCACTCACCTTCAACTTTCTCGGAGATGACGGCTTCTCTAGAACAGTATAAGAAGCAAGTTCAGCTAGGAACATACCAAACAAAATCTGATTGGATGATTCAACTTGGCTAAAATATAATACATTGCGAAAAATCTGACATCGTCTCACAAAACTGTATGTTATGTTATTTTATAACATTATATAATTCCAGCACACAAGTAGTATTATTTGCTGATATAACAAAGACCATTTCCTGTGGCCTAACATTAACACTGGCCCTGCATATTTTTATGGCTGCTCAGTTAATTGAGGCGACCAGTTTTCATTGTTTTAGAGCCAGAGTTTTTCTTCACCAATTGGAATGTTTTGTGATATTTAGATAGCATTTAGAGTTGTGAAAATTGCATTTACGTGATCATTTTGAGTATTAATTTAAGCGCACCTGAAAACCATCAATGGATCCCGTTTGTTGACTAGCTGTAGCCTTGAGGTCAGGTACTGTCCACTGGCCATATTAAGTAGCTTTGCAATAAAATGTTCCGTTTATAAAAAGAAACTGGCTTCTTTAAATGCAATTCAAATTAAATGTCTTAAACTTTTCTAACATGGTATGTCCTTTTATGCAAACATTATTTTACTACTCATTGTGTTGTTTTAAAAAAGGTTAATACTAAAATTGGCAGTGCTTCTTTAAATTTATACAACTCTACAAATAGTATGCTTTGACTCTAATATTTAGAGAATATACGAAATGGAACGAAACATTACCAATCGCTTTCACAGTTGTCACGGGAGTTTTCATCTCTGCTGGTGATTCGCTGCTTCCAGCCTCATTCTGGGCAAACACACGGAACTCGTAGCTGCAATCTGGTGACAGTCCATCGACCTTCACACTGCAGGTGCTGCCATCTACTGAGAGTGCCTCTACAAATTCGCCTGATGAGCCTTGACGTTTCTCTACGACATAGCGTGTGACTGGTGAACCTCCGTCAGACTTTGGAGAGTCCCAGGACAGAGAGGCTGAATCCTTCGTCACGTCACTCACCTTCAACTTTCTCGGAGATGATGGGATTTCTGGAATGAATTTAAATCATATATTCAATATTGCAACTAAAAACCGGTCATTTTTTTATCTGAAAGGTGCATTTATGTCATGTGTGGCTGTCAAAGCTCATAATTATCTTTTCGTTTTTCCATTTGATTATTGGCCACATTTTTGTGCCCATCTTAGAAACTATTTTCACATATGCATACATATTTCCGTTTTTACCAGCAAACTCACAAAGACATAGTTGCACAACCTTGTGTTTGCTTAGCATGCATCCAAGGTTTCCAGCTACAGTCAATCCCACTTAATGGATACAAACTTGTTCAGTTACTGTATGCAGATAAACTGGTCATGCAATAAAACTAAATTAGCAAAAAAGAACAAAAAGAAGTAATTTGCATCAAATTAAGATATCATCTTTATCGATAAGCTAAACCATATAAAACTGAAAAAAAGAGTTCACGCATCACTGAGCATCATAGGAGACATCTATAAAGCCACTTTGCCATTTATTTGATGACAGAGAAAATAATTAGTTTTTCAATCATGCAAAATAATGTTACTTTATGCAAATAACTAACTTTTGATGATGATTAAAATATGTAGTAAAGCAATAATTTTAACATGGCTTTATGTAAGTGGGATTTTGCTTTAAAAAAGTTATGCGTGTCTGTGATGCAAAACTGCTGAAAATGCAAATAAGTGGAATCGACTGAAAACCAAGGAGTACTGTCTTGTATGCACACACATACATGGTAAGTTATATAGATTTAGATAAATGGTTTTTTTACCTTTGTTTTGAGTTTTTAATAAGGTGTTCATTTAGAATGAGTTTCGTATAACATGTAGATTAGTTGCCAAATGATATATACCTACATGACTAGAACATATTTTGTTTCAGAAATAATACTTTATAAGCATCTGCTATATATCTTCAAATTTCTACTCAATACTGTAATATTAAATTGTCTACTCGTAGAAATGAAAGATGGCCAATATTTACCAATCGCTTTCACAGTTGTCACGGGAGTTTTCATCTCTGCTGGTGATTCGCTGCTTCCAGCCTCATTCTGGGCAAATACACGGAACTCGTAGCTGCAATCTGGCGACAGTCCATCGACCTTCACACTGCAGGTGCGGCCATCTACTGAGAGCGCCTCTACAAATTTGCCTGATGAGCCTTGACGTTTCTCTACGACATAGCGTGTGACTGGTGAACCTCCGTCAGACTTTGGAGCATCCCAGGACAGACAGGCTGAATCCTTCGTGACGTCACTCACCTTCAACTTTCTCGGAGATGATGGGATTTTTTGGAAAATTTAAACAATATTCTACAACAAAAACCCCTTTTTTAAATCTAAAGGGGAAAGGGAGTTCGGTAAAGTTAATTATTTTTTTTCCATTTTATTATTACATTTTTAAGACCCCTCTTAAAACATTTTCACATTTACTTTTCCTTTTTAACAAACCCAAAAACATAGTTCCCAATTTTTTGGAACACCCAATCTTTCCCCTACAGTGGAACCACTTAAGGTACAAACTTTTTCAATCACTGTTGAAGATAAATTCATTTCAATCAAAAACCAAAAAATAATTTTTAAAATTTCGATACTCTTTTCATAAGCTAAACCAATAAAGCAAAATACAATGTTTTAAACTAATTTTCCCCATTCGACATGACACAAAAATTTAACCCTCACGATACCAGGGGCTATAAAGCCACTTTGCCATTTATTTGATGACAGAGAAAATAATTAGTTTTTCAATCATGCAAAATAATGTTACTTTATGCAAATAACTAACTTTTGATGATGATTAAAATATGTAGTAAAGCAATAATTTTAACATGGCTTTATGTAAGTGGGATTTTGTTTAAAAAAATGTATGCATGTCTGTGATGCAAAACTGCTGAAAATGCAAATAAGTGGAATCGACTGAACCATGACCAAGGAGTACTGTCTTGTATGCACACACATACATGGTAAGTTATATAGATTTAGATAAATGGTTTACCTTTGTTTTGAGTTTTTAATAAAGGTGTTAATTTAGAATGAGTTTTCGTATAACATGTAGATTAGTTGCAAATGATATATACCTACATGGCTATAACATATTTAGTTTCAGAAGTAATACTTTATGAGCATCTGCTATATATCTTCAAATTTCTACTCAATACTGTAATATTAAATTGTCTACTCGTAGAAATGAAAGATGGCCAAAATTTACCAATCGCTTTCACAGTGATCACTGGAGCTTTCATCTCTGCTGGTGATTCGCTGCTTCCAGCCTCATTCTGGGCAAATACACGGAACTCGTAGCTGCAATCTGGCGACAGTCCATCGACCTTCACACTGCAGGTGCTGCCATCTACTGAGAGCACCTCTACAAATTCGCCTGATGAGCCTTGACGTTTCTCTACGACATAGCGTGTGACTGGAGAACCTCCGTCAGACTTTGGAGAGTCCCAGGACAGAGAGGCTGAGTCCTTCGTGACGTCACTCACCTTCAACTTTCTCGGAGATGACGGGTTTTCTGGAAAATGTTACACAACGGCTACAACAAACATTTTGTAATAAATCTAAGAAGGTAGTTCAGTTGAGTTGTTATTCACCATGGCACACAGTTCTTAAGACCGCTTAAAGCACTTTACTCCTTTACACCAGACGTGTTCAATGGAACACAATCTCGATTGATAATGGAACGAATTAAGCCATGCTGCAATCACTGCTTGAAGATGAATCATGTGCAATCATCCACCATTGTCTAGGTACTCATTCATACAGCTAAGTCAACTAGAGCAAAATGCTGTGTGAAAGAATTTACCTAAGTTCGACATGACAGCAAGATCAACCTCGCAAACCAGGGCTATATGCCATGCAAACTAACTCTGGCAAATCCCTTATGAGAAGTTAAGTGTTTGATTTAACCAACTCAAACTAGTCTAAAGATCGACTTCGCCAATCGTGAGACTCTCCCCATGAGAACAGCTCTCCTGTCCCCAATTTTAAGGCAGATATGCAATTTTTTGGGAATTCCAGTATAATGACCACAGCAGCTGAACGGTTTTGCGTATTCTAACATTTACTTCTACATTCCAAGGACTGCGCATAACACGAGTAGTGTGTGGCTGAAGTCAACCAAAATTATGTAACGTGACCGGACACGATTTCATTGGCTGAGTTTAAGAGGAGTTTTGCAAAGGGATGTGCCAGGGAAGTAATGCAGCAGCAGCCGCAGTGACTCCAGACATACGAGAGTGAGCAGGATGATATCAACACAGAATCTCTCAACTGAGTGTCCAACATGCTAACCACTACACTGCCTGCTAAGCTGAGCATCCAACACCCTAACTACTAAATTGTCCCCTAGGCTGAGCATACAAAACCCTAACCACTAACTGCCCCCTAAGCAGAGTGTCTAACACCCTAACCACTACACTGCCCCCTAAGCTAAGCATCCAACACCCTAACCGTTACACTGTCCCCTAAGCGGAGTGTCCATCACCCTAACCACTACATTGCCCCCTAAGTGGAGCATCCAACACCCTAACCACTACAATGCCCCCTAGGCTGAGCATCCAACACCTTAACCATTACACTGCCCCCTAAGCGGAGCATCCAATACCCTAACCACTACATTGCCCCCTAACTGGAGCATCCAACACCCTAACCATTACACAGCCCCCTAAGTGGAGTGTCCAACACCCTAATCACTGCACTGCCCCCTAAGCTGAGCATCCAACACCCTAACCACTACACTGCCCCCTAAGCTGAGCATCCAACACCCTAAACTGCCCCCTAAGCTGAGCATCCAACACCCTAACCACTACACTGCCCCCTAAGCTGAGCATCCAACACCCTAAGCTGCCCCCTAAGCTGAGCATCCAACACCCTAAACTGCCCCCTAAGCTGAGCATCCAACACCCTAACCGCTACACTGCCTGCTAAGGTGACCACAAGAAAATGTTCTCTTGTTTGAGAAATTTAGTAAACTTCCAACACCCTAATCGCAACAATGTGCACAAGCTGAGCATTTAATGTTGCAAAAACGCTAATCAACTCATCGAACATTTCAAACACATTATTTGTAAACCGAATAGCAAATTTACCGACTGCTTTCTTGGTTGCCACGGGTGATTTTAATTCCACCGGAGCTTCGCTAGTTCCCACTTCATTGTGCGCAAACACACGGAACTGGTAGTCCGAACCAGCCGCCAGCCCATCAAGTTTCACACTGTAGGTGCTGCCATCTACCTCCAACGCTTTCACAAACTCCCCCGTTGAAGAGAGGCATTTTTCGATGGAGTACTTAGAGACCGGAGAACCACCGTCAGATTTAGGAGATTCCCAGGTGAGGGTCACTGAATCTCTGCTGATGGCTGATGACTTCAGTTTTCTTGGACTTGATGGTTTTTCTTAAGAAAAAAGAACGAAAGCACACCATTATTATTGTACATATTTGGACATCATAACTAAGTTCTCTACTTGTCAAATACAAACAAAATATTTCAAACTACAAATATCTATGAACATAAAGAAGTCATAGAGACTGTTTCACTAAGATAAAGCTCTTAAGGAAAAACCATCATTAAACAAAATCCATTGATAATGTTTTCACAAAATGCTTAAATATCCATTGCTGCACCACATCGGGACTATTTCCATGATTCACCCGGTGCGTCATGGTGCTGAGTTTTCAAGTTTTCAATACCACTATTAAAGATCAAGATTACTTTTAAAGAACAAAATCGGGCTTAAGAGCTCTTAACATCGTTAGTGAAATGGCCCCTTGATATTGGTTGGATACTTGATATCAACTGATCACCTATGTTACTAACTGTGCTAATAATGTTTGTAGTCACCCTTCAGAAACAAGAATAACAGTGTCCAGCTAAATAGAAACAAAGACAAATTATTATTGTTGGACGACTGCAAAAATATTATTCATCAGGTTTATTCAGAAACCAATTTTGAGCGAACATTGTATATAATAACTCATGAAAACTGCATTTTCTTGTTAATAAAATTTGCTTTTTTTACAGTTGAAAGCTGTTCAACTAAATAAAGACAAGCATGATTAACAATCATTATGACCATACCAACTCATACTTACTAAATGGAGACATTGGTATGACAGAGCTCTTCAGTTCAGCCGCTGAGTTACTAGCTCCCGCTGCATTCTGGGAGACGACACGGAAGTCGTACTTGCGACCCTCCACTAGATCGCCTATTGTTGCCGTGGTTACGTCATCACTGACTGTCATGACCTTTGTGAACTCTTCACCCTCCTCTCTGCTCTCTATCACAAACTCTGTCACGGGCGTCGCCTTGTCGATCTTGCCTGCCTTCCATGACAGTGTCACTGTGTCACGCGTCACTGATGTCACCTTCAGGTGCTTTGGGGCGGAGGGTATTTCTGAAGTACAAAAATGTTATCACAAGATGAAAAGCTTAGACAAGAAATAAACCATACTGGACTTGCAGTTGAGGGTCTTTTTCACTCCATCCAAGCAGTCATTTAATTGGCCATCAACTTGTTTATATACCATGTGTGTGTGTGTGTGTGTGTGTGTGTGTGTGTGTGTGTGTGTGTGTGTGTGTGTGTGTGTGTGTGTCTGTGTGTGTGTCTGTGTGCATGCGTGCGCGCATACGCGTGTATTGGTGGTGTGTGTCTGTGTGTGACTGTGTGTTTCTGAGGATGTTTGTGTGTGTGTGTTGTGTGTGTGTGTGCACGTGTGCGTGTGTGTGTGTGTGTGTGTGTGTGTGTGTGTGTGTGTGTGGTGTGTGTGTGTGTGTGTGTGCGTGCGTGCATGTATTGGTGGTGTGGTTCTGTGTGTGCCTGTGTGTTTCTGAGGATGTTTGTGTGTGTGTGTGTGTGTGTGTCGTGCGTGCGTGCGTGCGTGCGTGCGTGCGTGCGTGCGTGCGTGTGGTTCTGTGTGTGTGTGTTTCTGAGATGTTGTGTGTGTGTGTGTGTGTGTGTGCTGCGATGTGGTGTGATGTGCGTGTGTATGGTGGTGTGTGTGGTGTGCCTGTGTGTTTGAGGATGTCTGTGTGTGTGCGTGTGTGTATGGTGTGTGTGTGTGTGTGTGTGTGTGTGTGTGTGTGTGTGTGTGTGTGTGTGTGTGTGTGTGTGTGTGTGTGTGTGTGTGTGTGTGTGTGTGTGTGTGTGTGTGTGTGTGTGTGTGTGTGTGTGTGTGTGTGTGTGTGTGTGGTGTGTGAGGGCATGTGTACATGTGGTTATGTTTAGGATATGGCAGCGGGAAATTTCTCCAGCTTGCTGTCATTTATAATTTTATTCCTTACATTTTCCTGTTTTTTGTTACATGTGCATTCAATTAATAACTGAAAATATGGAACAGTCTTCTTCTTAGTGTCTAAATGTTTAATAGCAGTGTATTGTGAAGCGCCACAAACAATTATAGTGGTCGTTTTCATGGTTAGGTGAGAAAGTAAATGACAGTGTGTACTCTTCACGCAGACCAAGTGAACACTGCTACATCATTCTCTTTCTAAAATGGCGTAATCCATAGACCTTTGAAGTTTTTTCTGGTAAACCGCTAATGTTAAAAATGTAATTGTTGTTGGAAGTTGTTACTTGTATTAAGTTCAGCGTTGACTTTTGTTTCCCTATTTGCAGTATGATATATACATATATATATATATTTCACATATATGTGTCCATGATGCACATGCTTCCATATCATTTATATACTCTTACTAATGTCGCAAATCAAATTTTCCATCACTATCAAGAAATGTATAGCCATGAAAAATCAGGTTCAAACATAAGGTAACATTCAAGAACAGTTAATTTCACAGGTAGTACACTATGACATTAGAATGATTACATTAGTCAATGCAGTGGGTAAGGGGTGTTCCCATAAAATAAGTACACAGCAAATATGGGATTGGTTTAGCAATTCTCAATGTCTGTTTTATTCTGCCAACACACTGCCATATGTTATACAGTGGCATAAACAGGCATTAATACCAGTTTTATTTTGTGCAAAAAGTGCTGTCAAAAGCACCACTACATTTTGCAATACTCTTTTGGATTTATGAGAATACCCCCTTGTATAAGATTAAAGTGATTAAAGACAGGGTCTTACTGACAGCAGTTCTTGCAACAACGGGGGCGTCTAACTGTACCCCTGTTTCACTGACTCCTGCAGCATTCTCGGCGAATACCCTGAAGTCATATTCCGCCCCTTCAGCGAGCCCCCTCACAGTCAGCGCACACCCCCTACCCTCCAGTCGCCCCGCATACACAAACTCCCCGGCTGTACCCCGGCGTTTCTCCACAACATAGCCACTGATCTGACTTCCCCCGTCTGACAGGGGCGATTCCCAACCCAGTCGGACTGCCTCAGATGTCACCTCCAACACCTGCAGATGTCTCACTGCCGAGGGGGTATCTGTTAGAAACACGCACCATTATACACCCTACACGGACCATGCATATTTCCTGGTGGTATTAGACACATCAAGTTACAGAAGTGTCGTTTATTAGTTCATGTTATGTTACAAAGTTCACGCACCTTCAGTGAAGTTACTACACTTGTCACATATTTAATGCTTTTTTTATATTACATAATTTTTTTTAGCTCATTCAATAACGTAATGTGATTGATCACAGTCAGACCATCGACACGTCAAATATAAAATTAAAATAGTTTTAATAAAAAATATAAACTGGCAACCATGGCTAATATTGGTGCTTATTTGTGTATGTTCTGCTTTGCACGTATCTTCTACATTGATACACTAAAAGTTATGTATCCTTAATTATAGAAAACATTTAATGTTATAATTATATCAACTATGTATCATTGTTTGTAATTATGTAGGTACTAATTGTAATACAAACAGCATTCAATCTGCTTATGATATTTTACTGTGGGCAAATTATGTATCTTTGTTGATGTCTGTCAAAAGAAACGTTTCTTTCAGATCATGTTGAAAAAGGAATTTATAATTTTATTTTCACTTCACTAAAGTTGCATGAACGTTGTTTAACTAACATACACGCCATGTACAGACGCTAAACAATGTTAGCACTGCTTCATAAGACTAATGCAAACTACTCTTACAGGATAACTGATAAATAACCTAATGAGTAATGACTGACAACATGTACCTCTGACTGCATGCTAACACAATATCAGTTATTAAAACAGAAATGCAGCTAGTGAATTATTAAAATACCTAAACAAGTAATTAAAATGTACGACAGAAAGAAAGCATTAAAAACCTGATAGGTTCATGTTATACACAAGGCTAAGTTTAAAATACCACTCTCTAGGACAAGCTATAAAACATTCCTATAAATGTCAACCTATGAAACCATTTATACATTACCTCTGCATCTTGTTGATCTTTCTATAAAATGCGATTAGAAAGTGTACTGAACATGTTTGTCAAAAACATTTATTTATGTTTGTAACTACAAAACAAAAGCATAAATGTAAATCTAAAGTGAAGTTGTCTGTTCCATGATCAAGGTTCATCCAGAGGTGATAATTATTAGCAACATAGTCACAGTCACAGGTGAAGATGGTGTGTGAACCACGCAGACACGCCAAACATCACAGGACTATTACTGTATTCCTGCCTGCCACTCTTTTATTTGCAATATCCTTTTGCCTTTTGCAGTTGCAACATTCAAATTACTTACTGTTTTGGAGTCAGTTTGGTGGGTATTACAGATTCAATATTTTTGGCATTGACAATATTATATTTATAACCGTGGAACAGACAGCCTCGCTTTAAGAACTAGACACGTAGAAAGTCACTCAACTGCACCTGGATCACAAACGGCAGGGAAGATGACATGCCAAGGGTGCTCACAGCCAGGGATAGGGCAGGGGTAGTTGTCAATAGCCTCTACCCTAGTGGGGCACACAACACTTCATGCACTGGTCTACGTACAGTGAACACAGAGACACAGTTGCCACCAAAACTATTGTGCAGTTAAAAAACTACATCAAAGACATCCCTTAGAGCAGAAATTAACTAATCGAGAGTCTGATTATTTAATGTCCAAACCTGTAATGGCCGACTTAGGTGACTTTGTTTGTTGTATTGGTAACTTGCCAGCATTTCTTCTACAGCTCAGTCATGTTGTTTTTCACATGGTTTAAAAACCATAAATATAGCACTCACCACGTTACGCTCAGTGTAATGATCAGATTTATTTTAGAAATCTATAGTTGTTTGCTGGCCCAGTATTTATTGCAAAAAATTGCACTTTAAAAGTAAACTTTATAATTTTTTTATTTTGTGCATTCAACAGATCCAATGTTGATAACCACAGGAATTAATATTACGCCCAACATTAAATAAGTTGATTGCTGGTTTGATGTTTTCATTAAAACTAAATCAATGGTTTCCCACATATGTCATCCTGGATACTGTACAGGTGGCTTGGTTTTTTTTTTAAATTAATGTGAAACAAGACAAGCAAAACATTGAAGTAATGAGACTCCTTTAAGTTCTAGTTAGCTCTTCATTATACTTGAATTGTACAGACAGTATTTATAATCCATCATAATAATTTAATGTACATCAGATGAATATTACATGAGATTTTACTGCACTAACAGAAAAATATTAGAAAGAAAATTTACAAGCATGACAGGTTCCTGGGGGGTTACTTCAATATTTGCTTAGTAGGGCCTATGTTATGTTGTCTATTTAGTCAGTATCACCAGATATCTCTAATGCCAATTTCATGTTGCACAATCAGGTTTAGGACAACTGTGCTCTACGAAGCAATTGACAATTCTGTGTTTCTGCAGAAATTGTACATTTTATACAGGAACATGCAAATTCAGAAATGAGATGTTTATCATCTCATTAAAACCTTCTACATGCATAAAACCAGTACTCTGTTGTCTTTGTTCTAACATACTGTACAACAAAAAACACACATTTTGACTAACAGACACGTACTGCATGATACACACAGACAACGAGAGTAACACTGAAGATCAAGTTTAAACAAAAGTTTTCTGTTCTGCCACTTGGACAAATTTCTGCAATGGAGGTCATTATTAACGGGCTATTCGCTTAAATGTTGTAGCCCATCGCAACAGCACTACATCAATATATGTTACAGTCAAACCCATGACTTCAAATACAGTTATGATCTCAGTGTTTGCCTACATTTTGCATATGAAAATATAAACAACAAACACTGTTTATGTCTGGCTGACAATATAAATTCAACACATCTACTCTACTCTTAAGAACAGGATTAATAGTAACAAAACTGAGGAACAGAAACCACTGATCTAAGTTCACAACTGCTGGATACTAGCCTGAACACACATGCGCAGGGCAGTGAACAATGCAGCACATCTTTCTGGGCAGCTAGGGTATCTAGTAGAAACTATTCCCGTAAAACCACGTTGCTTCAAAAAGCACGACTTTCCATAGATATAAATTGGTCATAAGTAACAGGGGAGAGTAAAACATTTCAGGAAACGTTATTTAAGTAAATGCAACAGAAGTGGAATGTTTTCATTCTTGTAGCATACCAGGAAATTAGGGACGCTAATTTTAATGTAGTTGTAGACAGTTTACATAGAATCAAACCTCAGTGAAACAAACCCCAGACAATGTACAGGGTGATCTAAACAAATTCATAATGACCCCCGGAGTGGTAGACATAGATGTCTGGTGACACAATCAAATGCAACATGACAACACTATAGACACATCAAATACATACAGGGTTTTACAAATGACATCCAAATAAGGGGTGGGGTTAATAAGACGTGAACTTACTGAGGGGTGCCGAGGCAGTGACAGGGGTGTCTAAAACTGCCCCCTCCTTGCTCACACCGGTGATGTTCTGAGCCATCACCCTCACATTGTACTCCCCGCCGTCCAGCAGGTCCTTGATGACGTAGCGCCGCGTGTCAGCTGTCACACTCCCGGCTGTTGTGAATGTCGTGCCAGTCGCGTGACACACCTCGATGACGTACCCAGTGACGGGAGAACCTCCGTCACTCTCCGGGGCGTCCCACTCGATACTTATACTGCCCTCTCCTGTCCCCGTCACACGAAGGTCTCTCGTCGACGACGGCAAATCTGAACACCAGGAACAGCAACACCGATTATTTTCTTGATGCGATACATACGTACAGGTTAAACATAATGCTAATTTAAACAGCTTTTAAAATATTTATTTTATCCATGACTGTTGGAAGTTATATCAAACTTTTTTATGAACTAGTTATATATAAAAGCTCTGTCATTGTTGAATGTTATGTAAAATGTTTTAACGACTGTTGCAAATCATTTCAAACATTTCTAGATTGTTGCACGCTATATAATATCATTTTATGATTGTTGCACATCACATAACATTGTCTATAATTGTTGTCAAGTTATGTAAAATATTCTACAATGGTTGCACATTACATAAAATGTTGCTACAATTGTTGCAAGTGATGTAAAATGTTTCATGGACTGTCGAAATTTGTGTAAAATATTTCTAGGATTGCCGTATGTCATGTAAACATTCCAGCTGTCCAGTGAATGGTTTACATAATTTCAAACAACCATAAACACGAATAACACTGCAAACAATCAGCTCCTGTACCACATCAACCCTCACTTGGTAAGAGCCCGAGCCATATTTATGCAAATCAGATTAAATTGCAGCTATACCTAAAATGGAAACAAATTGCCAACAATGTACTTACCAAATGGCAGCCTTGCCTTAATGGCAGGAAGCAGCTCTACAGGCTGCTCGCTCAGCCCAGCGGCATTCTGGGAAAACACACGCAAGTAGTAATCGCGACCCTCCTGTAAGTCTTTCGCTGTGTAGCTGGTTGTGTCTGGCTTCACCGTCGCCAGGAGGCGATAACTGCTCTCAAACGAATCACGACACTCTACCGCATATCCTGTCAGGGGGGAGCCACCGTCCGACTCTGGTGCATCCCATGCAATCGTGATGAAATCCCTCCAGATCTCCGTCATGCGCACGTTCCGGGGTGCAGAAGCGCAACCTGTGAGAGCAGTCAGATGCATGTGAACTGACATTACTTGAGGAAATAGGAGAATGTTGACACGGGCATCTATGAAGAGATTATATACTTTTGTAAAACAGTTAATTTCTTTTGTCATGATGTTGTGTTTTCTGGTTGGAAACCATATTCCTTAATTCCTAATCATTTCCAATGGAGCGATGGCAGAATAAAATCTTCCAAGTTGCAATATAATCTACACTGTATGGCCCTTCAAGTAAAACAATTCTTGGGTAGATAGATTTACAGATATTACAGTTTGCCACTGTATTCTCTTAAACATTGTGACAAAATATATATCTGATGAAAATATGTCTCAAGAAAATGTTAAGATATGTGACCAAGCGATCCATAAATGTCACCAAGATAATGTCTTCATAAAGCAGTCATCATTAAACAGAATCAAGGATTTTAAAAAGTCAACAATTGTTGTTGCTATCATTCACCGAGGTCTGTATGAATGAGTAACTGGCTATAAACAGTGGAGGACGCTTGCATATAAATAGTCTTCATGCATTAATTGCAGCCCAGCAGCTCTGGGAAGTCAAGATGCTGTTAGATTGAATAGGTATGTCAGCCAATAAAGTGTAACATGGTTTGAGCAGTATCCGAATACAGATATTATCTATACTTTCTTCATGTTACCAACTGTTTTTGTGAAACATCCTGTAGGTGTGAGATATTAATAACACTATTTCTCAGTGGCTATATACAAGTGATCAATATAATGTGCACACTGGAAACCTAGATATGTCTTCAACTTGCGATTTCATTTTGAAATATAAGCCCGCCTTACAAGACACATCAACCTGGTCCCACCCTCACCCCACTCACCATAGGGCAGTCTGGCAGTGACCGGTCCAGTCTCCACAAACGCCCCCCGCCCCCTCTGATTCTCCGCAGCCACCCTCACGAGGTAACTGTGTCCGGAAAACAGTCCGTCGACCTTGAAGGAGCAGTTTTGTGGGTCCGTCTTCCCGGCCTGCGCATACATGGTCATCATGGCGTCTCGCTTCTCGACGATGTAGCGCAGGATGGGGGAGCCACCGTCCAGCTGTGGCGTGTCCCACATGACTGTGATGTAATCGGAGTTGAAGTCAGTCACAGTGAGGTTGGCTGGGGCTGACGGAGGGTCTGAGAACAGAACAGTCAGTGAAGGAACAAGACAGCAACATCTGTATAGTCTAACAACAGCTACAAAGATCTACTACAGCCGTTTCACAAGACCAGGTTAGTTCACAAAACGTGCGTCTTGCATATTCAAAATGCTGACTTTGGGGAAAATGTGGCAACATCTCCTCCCAGGCGCCAAAATCCACTGGCTTCTTTCTATGTACATTCTCCTCCTCTGACTAGGGTCCTGTGAACGACAAACCAGTGACATATTTTGACGTCATTCTCAGTTATGTGCTTACAAATTACATGCGTGCTTTTCTACCTATTTGAGAAGCTAAGGTGGCAACTGTATGGAACATGACAGAGGATAAGAAAGATGGAACAATCAACTTATGGTATGCAGCTCTCAAGAGGGCGCCACTTTCGTGTTTTAATTACTCGGAACTGGGTACCAT
This sequence comes from Ridgeia piscesae, assembly GCA_025642075.2. NCBI lineage: Eukaryota > Metazoa > Annelida > Polychaeta > Sabellida > Siboglinidae > Ridgeia > Ridgeia piscesae. Next base: position 427,186 of record JAODUO010000186.1, read on the forward strand.
GTCCACCTGTGAAACTATACGGTATGTGGGAACAATTATGTGGTTATAGCTGCATCTTATTTCTTGAACAGGTCTAAACCCGGAAAAAATTAGTTTGTATAGGCACAATGGTCAGTCTTCAGGAATGCTCAAAACATTTTACTCCTTGGTATGCCTGTTTGGTCAAACACCACCATGACCTATCTAGGAAGAATTCAGCCATGCTACAATTAATGTGCAAAGAATATTTGTATACAAATATCTGTCCAGCCATGCTACAATGGTTCGAACCTGAGTTCTCTCGATTGAATGTTTGACGCCCTAAGTCCCTGTGCTAATGTGCCCCATATAACACCAACAGTATTTATACAGTGTCATTGCTTGAGTTAACAAATCACAAAATACATTTTAAATGATTCCGTATGGTTTGATTATCCCAATGTATCATGGCAAAATTGTATTACTACAGTGATGCCACCTAGAAGATGAAACATGATATGTAAATTGCGACTAACGGCAATTTTAGATTTTCAAACTCACATACTGATGGGGGTTGAGTGAGTACTAACAACAGCATTTCTTTACTTGCAAAGCTAATGACAACATTCTTCACTCACCAAACGGCATCTTTGCAGTGATTGGTTTTTCTGTCTCTGCTCCAGACACACTCAGGCCAGCCTTGTTCTCAGCAAACACCCGAAAATGGTAGTCTACCCCTTCAAATAGGTTGCCTATCTTGAAGGTTGTGACCTCTGACCCGACCGTGCCCGCTTTCAGCCACATCTGGCGCCCGGCATCCCGTTTTTCGATGACGTAACTCGTGATTGGAGATCCCCCATCTTTCTTAGGTGGATCCCACGCAATGGTGATGTGGTCACTCCAGTAGTCTGTTACTCGCAGGTTACTCGGCGGGCAGGGCTCGTCTGTAATGGTTTGTAACATATAAACTTATACAGTGTACTTTTTAGAATACACAACATTCATGTCATCCCAGTTAATGTGTTTACACACTGACATCACTGTACAGCTCTGGGTGCATGACAGATTACATTTAACACTAACAAATATACTTTACATGCTTTCTCGTTTTAATTTGTTTGTGGTTAGTCAGTAAAGAGGTTAGTATGTTCAACTTGAACGTGAATTTGCTTTGAAATTCCAATAATTTAAATGTACAATAACAACTGCATACTAACAAGAATTAGTTCAACAAAGTATATTTCACATCTGAACTCTTCTGTTTTATTTGTAAATGAATTAATGATATTTGTATTACATTTAAGCCATGTCTGTGTATATTTACATTATACTTTTAATCCATGATGTGTATGTCTGGTGGATCTTTTACATTTGTTTTATGTATTCAGTTATAATAAACTATATTAGTATATAAAAATAACTCTGTCCTGGGTAGACAGCCTTTTTATTTTAAACCCTGCTGTGAACAGACAATTTGAAGAAAGCAGCAGCCAATTGTTAATTTTCTTGTGTTGCTTTCATTAAAATTATAATATCTTGGCAACCACTGCATAAAATTGCATCACATTAATTAGTGTACTTAAAACAAATGTGTGAATAAAATGTTGTTAATTAATTGTTGCAATTAATAACATCTCAGCTCATGTAGCAAAGTTCAACAGTTATCAGCTTCATCGTGGTTCAAGTTAAATATCCACATTTACTGATCTCGACAGACAAGTACTGACCATAGGGCAGTTTGGCCTTGACCGGCTGCTGTAACTCGCACGGTTCACTTGGTCCGACCTCATTTTCTGCGATCACACGGAAGTAGTATTCGTTTCCTTCGAACAGGCGAACGGCCTTGTATGTCAACTTGTCCGCAGGCAACTCCGCCAAATAGAAGTACTCCCGACGTTTAGCGTCACGCTTCTCAATGACGTAGCCAGTGATGGGGGAGCCACCGTCACTCTGCGGGGCATCCCATTGGAGGACGATGTAGTCACGGTTCGTGTCGATGGAACGTAGGTTTTGTGGCTTTTCAGGTTGGTCTGGAATTTTAGAAACAAATCTGATAAATTTTGCAGAAACAATGTGTAATCTGTTCATTGGCAGTCACAACATTAGACACATTTGTGTTATCACAAAATGTGCATTACTGAAAGAATAAATCGTAACTGTTCAGCAGTAAACACTGTGAACATAAGGTCATGTCAGAATATTATCTGGGGGCCCATCTGAGACCACACCAATAATAAACAATTATTTAAAACAGTTTTTGATATGCAGTTTGGATTGTATAACAGCACAGTGGTGCAGTGGTGCAGTGGTGCAGTGGTGCAGTGGTGCAGTGGTGCAGTGGTGCAGTGGTTACAGCTTTGAACTCCCCACTACAAGAACCCAGGTTCAACTTGAGTGCTACCGTGTCAAACCTTGGGCAAGGGTTTTCATTCTATATTGCTCTAGTTCCTTAAGCTGTATGAAAGAGAGCCAGGCTACAGACAGTGGTGGATATTTATGTCATGCATTAATTGCCACATGACTGGATGAATCCCAGATAAGTTGAGATGGTGTCTGATTGAACAGGCCTACGAGTGAGTAAAGTATTGAGTAATCATGAGGATTGGATATTGTGGTAAATAAGAACTTATCTTTACTAAAAAGACAAATAAGCTGTAGTTTGTAGTAAGCAGGGTTTTAGAAAGTAGAATGTACAGTGACTGACTGTGTATGTGTCATGCCTTTCGCAACCAATTAGCAACAATTAACAACAATTTGTCCCTTTACATATTTTGGCACCACCACCTTCAGTCCTTAATCAATCTAAACTTCTTCCATTCGTACACTGTTAGTATAACTACATCTTACATTCTCTGTCACATTTTCAAATACCAGCACTGTTTGAAATTAAAATGTTTCCTATCTTTTGTTGAAAACATGAATGATTTGAAAGTAGACTCAGTAGTATATGATGACTTTTTTAAGAACTAAATTGTTTTACTGAAAACAAGTTTTTTTTAAATATTGTCCACTGTTTGCATTTGTCCACCGTAACAATGACATTATTATTTATTGATATATTTGAAATGATGAATTTGTTATTATGGAAACAGGTGGTCAGGCATTTTTAACTAGTAATAAGTATTTGGTCTATTAGGGTGGGCTAATATAAACTGTTTAACAATACCTCAATCCACCATATAAATGTGGCCTTATTAACTCACCAAATGGTAACTTAGCAATGACGGGACTCTCCAGTTCAAGGGGCTCACTTATTCCCACCCGGTTTTCTGCCGCCACCCTCAGCAGGTATGCATTTCCTTGGAACAATTTTGACACCTTGTAGCTGAGCACCGACGCTTCCACCGTTCCCGCAACCACCCACGATGCACCAGGACGGGTCGCATCGAGCTTCTCGACGACATACTGAGTGATGGGGGAGCCACCGTCAGCCTTTGGTGCGTCCCAGTCGATTGTCACAAAGTCCTTGTAGACTTCTGTCACTCGGAGGCCACTTGGGGAGTCAGGTGGGTCTGTGAAATAACAAAATGTCAATAATTCTTACAGTAATAATAAAAATATATAGGTAACCTCTGTTGCGCCTAAATCCTTAGAAATCAACCAAATGGGTTGATTGACCTCAAAGTCAATAAACAAATCGAATTGTCATCAGATTGATTGATACGCCACGGAGCTATGGTGAATAGGCAAGGTAGTAAAAGTATGTCTTTAAATGACAGGCAGAATTTAGCAATATTTTCAACTGATTTAACACTAGAAGGAAGCACATTCCCAAGAGTATGATGGCTGCATACAAGAAAAGTGCCTGTAAGTACTGGTACAAATTTGAGAAATGTGTTCTTTAAAATGTAATTATCATGTCATATTTCTGCTAAATTCCAAGTTGAAACTGCAGGCATAACGTGCTGATTAAGAAAGGGTATAGGAATAACATTCTTGATTTGTTCACTCGGCCTCTATGTGCCAATAATAACAAACTCTGTTTTATTTTTGTGACACTCGGTGACATTCACATCAATGTTGACATCTGGCTACTAATATTAGGTTACATGATACCAGAGCTTCGCACACCGACATCAATTGGTCCTAAAAACGCTGTCTGGCACTAAATAATTTTTTTTTAATATGGCTCTTACATCCTTTTGTCATATAATTACTACTGTTTATTGCAGCTACACTAACTATACAGGTCATGCAGCTGTAGCAATGCATAAATACTCTCTGTGTACAAAATGTACTTCCCTTCCAGTAACAGTCACCAAGCTATGCCAATGAAGAAATAGTTTACTCCAAATGAATGAGTGCTGCATAGACCTGCGCACCACAGTAAATGATGAAAATACTTTCCTGTTCTAAAAACACATTTCAGAAATCCCCAGCGAAACTTCCTCCCAAAACACAAGCAGGAATGTCTTGTTCTCTGCCGAAAGTCCATCAACACGACACGTTGACCGAAACATGACTTACGAGCTGAAAATAACCATAATGCAATGGGGCCTAATTTCTGCACACCTAAATGGCTATGCCCATGTGGTGTAGAACTCACCAAATGGCAGTTTGGCAACGACTGGCTTCTCCAGTCGGGCGGGTTCACCAAGTCCGATCCTATTCTCAGCCGACACTTGGAACATGTATTTGTTGCCCTCGTGTAGCTTGGTCACTTTAAACTGCAGTTCGCTGGGTGTGGCGTAGCCAGCGCTCACGTAGTTACCACCAACAAGGCTCTTGTCCACCTGGTAGCCAATGATGGCTACACCGCCGTCAGTATGGGGGGCTTCCCATCCCAACACCACGTAGTTCTTGTATACGTCGAGCACTCGCAGGTTACACGGGGCAGAGGGCGCCGCTGTAACAGCAACAGGTTAATGAATGCTCCCTAGGGTGTATGTCAATAATAATAATAATATGAAAATATATAGTGCACTTTTTAGCCTAAACTGCTCAAAGGTGCTTTATATGTTCGTTAATTAAAAAGTGTCACAGATACTAACAGAGAAATGACACTAAAACTCAAAATGCAGTATTTTTTAAACTATGCAAAAGTAACACTAAAATGTCTAAGATAAGTCAATTACAAAATATATCTAAAATAAACACACATTAAGACTATCTACAAAATATGCAAAACAAATAAAAAAGTCATAAATAACTAAAATCAATCTAAAATGCCTATTTTATTATACAGATTTATATAAAATGGAGGTATTTTTATTATTATGATGTACATCAAGCACTTTTATTAAAGGTTTCCTGCTAACATTATTCAACTAAAGCAAACCATTTAAAAAAAGTTGAAGATTGTATACCTTTTTATCTGTTGACTATTTCTCCTAAAAAATCAGTTCAGCTATCTTGTATCTTACCAATGACATATGACATCTTAAACAAAATTGATAGAAACTATTGAACTCATCAGCAAACATGACAAATAAAACCAGTATATTAACAATTACTGAAGCTCTTTTCACTGATGCCTGTGTGCTCACATACTGTTAAAAACATCTTATCATAAACAGAGGACTGCCTGACTGAATCAATTGAAATATTCAGAAAAAATACCAAAATTTTCTCTTGAGACGCAATTAAGTTACCAGGTCGAATAAAACATTTCAAACAGCCAGAACATCACACACATTCTAAGAACACATTTACAACTTACATCGTTACATACTTAACCAAAGCAACATATTCATATTAACATCACAAACTCTCACATTTGACAACAACAGTGAACTCTGCCTTATCCATGCCAGCCTTGTTCTCAGCCGTCACGTAATATTTCCCAGCATCCTTAGCGGTTACATCGCGTATCTTCAAGCAGGACCAGTCTGTGTCAATGCCAATGTTGACAGTTGATGATTTCGTCAACGGAGTGTCACCATGGAGCCAGGCGACTGTGGGCTGTGGGAAGCCACTAATGTCTACCTCAATGTAGATCTTTCCTTTCACTTTCGTCACAATCTCCTCATTCATCATCTCGTGGGACATGATGCGGGGCACTGAAACAGTCCATTCAGACTGCGAGTGTATGTGGCTGAATGACCAGAGTTCAAAGTTTAAAGCACGACTGGGGTCAATACACATAATTTAGCCCACCATTTAGTTTTGTATTTAACTTATTTATTTTATCGAAGTAACTTATTTAACTTATTTTAACCTATTTATTTAACCTATTTATCTAACTTAATTATTTTGCTGATATCGATATGCATTTACTTACTGTTATATTGTTAGTGCTTTGAGCATGTTTTAACCTTAAAATACGTGGCACTTTATCTTTCCCAATAAATGAATCATAAATAATAATTTAGATTACAATATTATAGCCAAACAGTGAGTGACTGGACCCATCAAATCATGGCCGGTTGTTCTCACTGACAGATACGAGACTGGGAAGTCATCTCATCCACATTCCCTTCAGCAGTCCGATAGATCTATTCATTTCAGTGTTTCTCAACTGAACCTACTCAAAGAACACCGCACTGTGTTCTTTAGTTACTGCGACTCCCTACCATTCACATAGTGTAGTTTGAATATATTTTCGGATTGCTGAAAAAACTTGAAAAGACTCCTATGTGTTTCATTATGCTATATGTATAGGTGTTACAGGCGAGGAACCACGACTGATTGTTTGAGAAACACTGATGTATTTGTTTGATCAACATCAGGAGCTATTAACACTGCATAATCATAACCAATTGTAAAGTGTACCAACTCATAATATAACTGCTAATTAGTCTTTAATTAGTAAATCACATATTAAAACATTTAGATACAATCAACATTATGGCCCAAACAGTGATGGTGGTGCCATCTGTTATAGTTAGAGAAACTAATAACAACACTGGTGCCACCTAGCACATAGTTTAAGAAGCTAATACAGAAATAACATGAGGATCCAATGTTTTGTATAATACAGCACCAAGTCCACTTATGTTGTGTCTGCACTTTATTTATTTTAAGATCAAAATATCAGGAGGAAATGTGTATAACATGAAACTTTTGATTGGACAAATAACAAGCATACCGGGATGTTTGTTATGAAAAAAATAGTAAAGGATTTTTTTATTATGAGGTTACTATCTTAGTGAACATGAAAGCTGTCTGTGACCCAGGACTGAGCCAGGACTGACCTATCAACTTCTCCCAGATCTCCTCCTTCTCCGACTCCTCCACCCGATTGATGACCTCCTCAATCACCGTCCGACCTGTCGACTTGAGGATCTGAATCTGCGAAATCTCTTCCTCAGAGAGTTTCTCCACAGTCATGGCAGAGGAGAATCCCTCATAGAACCTTGGTCCCCTTGTGTCAGCTGGGGAAGACAGATACATTGTTATTAGGGGACATAGATACATTGTTACTAGGGGAGACAGACACACTGTTGCTAGGGTAGACAGACACACAGTTGCTAGGGGAGACAGAAACATTGTTACTAGGGGAGAAAGACACATTGTTACTAGTGGAGACAGACACATTGTTACTAAGGGAGACAGCCACATTGTTACTAGGGGAGACAGACACATTGTTACTAAGGGAGACAGCCACATTGTTACTAGGGGAGACAGACACATTGTTACTAGGGAAGAGACACATTGTTACTAGGGGAGACAGACGCATTGCTACTAGGGAAGACAGACGCACTGTTACTAGGGAAGACAGGCACATTGTTACTAGGGGAGACAGATGCACTGTTACTACGGATGACAGATACATTGTTACTAGGGAAGACATACACATTGTTACTAGGGAAGACAGACACGTTGTTACTAGGGAAGACAGACACATTGTTACTAGGGAAAACAGACATGGTGTTACTAGGGAAGATAGACACATTGTTACTAGGGAAGATAGACACATTGTTAATAGGGGAGACATACGCACTGTTACATACACAGCACAGGAGAAGTCCTTTATGTTTGCAAGGCTTAGGGAGACAGGCAGACATTTCATAATCACTTGTGTGTATGTGTGCTTGCGTGTATGCCTGTATGTGGTGCTTGCCAGTATCGTGCGAGTGCTAGAATGAATCAGAGTGGTGCATAATGTCTTTGCACCCAAACCACATTTACTAGTTGAATTCAGCAGCTACTGACTTTGGTTTTGGATTCAATTTCATATACAGTAGTTCAAACTTGTAAAATCCCACACTATATATTGATAGCTGTGGGGGAGGATGTAAATACAACACAAAAACAATGCACTGGGCAGTACATGTAGACATTTCAGTTATCACCTTTGCACTTGTAGGTAGTTTAAATTGAAAAGGCCAGCTGCCATAAAAAGTGATGTTTACAATACAAATGTGTTGTCCAATACTAACAGATTCATTGGATAATGTTCTTCTGTTTGCTGAGCATAGTGCTGTATACCAAAAACAGATGTAAATACAACACAAAAACAATGCACTGGGCAGTACATGTAGACATTTCAGTTATCACCTTTGCACTTGTAGTTAGTTTAAATTGAAAAGGCCAGCTGCCATAAAAAGTCATGTTTACAATACAAATGTGTTGTCCAATAATAACAGATTCACTGGATAATGTTCTTCTGTTTGCTGAGCATAGTGCTGTATACCAAAAACAAGTTTACAATAGTAGTACAAAGGTAAGAATGGTTAGTAAGTGTATAGTTTAATGGTCAGTTTACATGTGGTAATTTGCTAATTCAATGTTTGTTTAGATGGTATATGGCCTGGCAAAGGAAGCTGCTTTTGATTATTTGAATGATATTTCTCTGCTTTGTTCAGAATCCTGCTGTGCTTATTCCCAGACTACTGGCTACTTAGTAAACCAACACTGTAAAAGGAATAAATACTCCTGGGCAAACAAAATGCTTGCTCAAAGAAATTCGATATAATCAGATAATCACATAACTAGCTTAAGAAAAACATTGCAGTCCATTCTCTTATCAAAGTGCTCAAATTGTTCTGCCTGGAAGTAAATCACTATTCCAAGAACAAGTGTTGCAGTGCTGTAGTTGTAAATGTCACACTGATATGGACAAGTATCAAAGGAAGCCAGCACTCCCACACTATCACTGCACAGCTGCAGGGAGACTGGTGTAACAAATATAATTTCAAGGCTTGGTCATTAATTAGGTTTTTATGCAAATAACAACACGGACACAAGAATAGACATTGAAAGAAATGTCAACTCTGCAACCTGAATATCAGGCTGCTAGAGCCCACACTTCAACATATAAACCAGCAGTGGTATTCCCTGAACAATAACAAGGAATGACATAATCACAGCAGAACTTGTCACTTGTTCATTTAAAGCCAACCTGATTAGTGATTTCTGAATACCAGCCTACCTACAGCTACAGTCTAAAACCCTAAAATGTAAAATTATATTACTCCCAAACAATTGGGGCTATTGTATTGGGTTAAGTTAAATTTCAGAGTTTTCCAAAATGACAAAACCAATTCACACTAAAACCACAGGATGTCCACACAGAGTGTCTACACGTATAGTACGCTCAAGCGTCGACACGTGACAGATCTTTACCGTCGTCCATAAATACAGTAGATATGTTCTTGCATTCTCACACTGCCCTCGTTCCAGGAGCCTGGCCGCATGTAGATCACGGCAGGTGTACGCTGCCCTAGGCTCTGGGCTTGTGCCATCTATTTCCGTGACCCACAAATGCCCGAGAAATATTCGAAGCGGGAAGAGTAACTAGTTTAGCATGGGAACCGTGACGTGTGTGGTCACTGACATTCACGGCAAGAAGTGTAGCGAGAAACATGAATCATGTGGCACATTCTGATAATGGATACAGCTAGTATGGCGTTGCACATCAAAGTTTCTGTTTATTGCTGGTATCCAGATATCACTAGATGATGTACAATGTGGGTGTCATTGGTTACCTGTGTAGAACAACTTTTATTTGTGATTTATTTTAGTAATATTCATAACTTGTTTTTATGAACTATGGAAATGCTTTTGAAGAACATACTATAGAATATAAAAATTATCATTGGGCATGAATGATCATATTTCAAATTTTCAAATCAAATCTAGAGTTTCTGCAAACAAATGTGAACATTGTTATACAAAAATAGAAAATTACTTTAAAATTATAATATATTTGGATTTAAGAGCTACTTAATATGCATACAAAATTAAAAATTAAATTAGTGGCTTAAGAATAAATAAAACAAGGTGCATTTGTGATGTTACTTGTGTATTTTGTCTAACAAAAAACGACTAACAACCACTCAGGTACCGACAGTACAGTAGTAGTGGTTAGAATATTGGACACTATCTCAAGATGACATTGGCTGGTGCTCAAAGTCTGGCTGCTCCTTCACTCCACACGGCCTTAGTGTGCTTAGCTGTATACATGAGGGCAGTGGTAGAGCTGAGAGAACTAATAGCTTTTGTTCAGTAACTGCTTTGTGGCTGAATGCTTTCCTGGAAAGTTGCCACAGAAATGAACAGGTTTACGTGAGGGTGAACTGCACAGCACCAATTAGTATACCACCTTACATAACCATTTAACTATTACGTTATACATAGGAATTTCAGAGTAAGAAAATTAAGGAAATGAAGAGAAAAAAATCTGAAACCGATGAACAAATCCAGCCAGTCTCACCCTCATGGCAGGTGACATGGACAACAATCAGTTAAATGTGAATAATCTACCATGCATGGACACACACCTAGTACCAGGTGTTGAGATCTGGACAATTTACGATTTACATCCCACTAAGACACTGAAAAATGGATTGGTCCAGTTCCAGTAGAGTAAAAACACCGCTAGTGCATGAAAAAGAAACAATCCCCTCTGCTGTGGTTATTCCTGTGAGCTTGAAAAACATCTCGGCACCTGGCCCAGGTTAACCACAAGTAAACACACTGCCGGGGTTGTCTTCAAGAACATATCGCAGTTCTCCTTTCTCTTACCTGGGCTTCAATTGAGACCATGCAACTACTCCAAATAGTTGTACGTTACAAATCCATTATTAGTATAGGGCATGAAGCAGCTTATTGATTGCAACTTGACCTGGGCGGTTAAATTGTTGACTGGAACAAAAATACTGACTTGCATAATTGACATTTGAAAAGATGCATGACTTAGCTTTAGAGGGAACGATTTGTAACTCATTTTAAAGTAGCTTAACTGTTTAAAATAAATGTTTCATTTGCATGTTTATATGTAGTACTATATACACTGTTTACACATGAACCAGCAAAGCTTGTTCTGAAGTATTTAGAAAGAAAAACAAGTTACATGTAGTCATTTTTCTTTTATTAACTGGTACGTTTCTATAAATTCTAGCTGATGCATTCAAGGACACATATGTGTTTATGTTGCAACAGACTACCAGATCTGTAGGAAATGAAAATCAGCCGGATTACCACTGGTACCAGTCAAGCCCACCATTCTTTATTGTAGCAGCTATGAATGCATTGAGGGTGTTTTTGTCTTCATTTTACATGAATCTGATAGATTACATTTCTCGACGAATTTCTTAGCCCCATATGTTGGCAATCTGTCTGGCATACCAGACGTTTTACCATAAAATTGAACCCTGTACATTAGACAGTTCCGTGTGTGTGTGTGTGTATACCCACAACATTGGCACTTCAGTAAAGATCACAGGAATGCTAGAATTAGCTATACAGTCTGACTGTGTTTATCTTGGGGCCCCATGATACAGTAGGACACCTTCCTGAGCCCAGGTGATTAGCCCTGTATGGGGGCTGAGGTAATGAATAGCAGGTGACAGATAGATAGTAGCTGGTGAGAGAGGCCAGCTTGCACACATTGTGAGGTAGCAAGACAGAACTTAAGCAACCTAGTGTTAACACTGATTCAACCATCATGGACCAGGTGAAGTCAGTAGCCCAAGATACCATCCAACTTAATAACTGTACATGTTTCATATATTTTTACATTAGCACTATTTATATAAAAGTTCATCTCTCATTACTAACTTACTGATATTAATTTCTAACTTTTTATTGCTTGTACTTATTCAAATATAAATGTTAACTTGTCTTGTGTTACCTGGAGCAATTAAACTGTTTTGCTATTTTTTTTTTATAACATGTCTCTCTCTCTCTCTCTCTCTATATATATATATATATATATATATATATATATATTATTATTATTATTATTTTAATATGTGACAAGTATACAGCTGTACTTGGATTAATTTTATATTTACTTCATGTATGTGTATATGGATATTTTATGTTTCAATTAATAGTTATGTGAGATACTGATTTTTGTCTTCTATTATTATTTAAGTATAATCTTTATTATATTATTTTGATGTAAATAAGCTAATATTCATGTGCGTCATGTCTGTGCTGTGTGTTAAACTAGGTACCACTGATAACTAAATTGATATATATATATATATATATATATATATATATATATATATATATATATATATATATGAAGTAAAAACAATCATTTTAGTAATGCAAGTTAGAATCCATAACTTGAGAAGCATTGATTATCATTCCATCTAGAAAATTATACTTCACAAGACCTGTGTGATTAAAAACATGTTCTTCCAGTCTCATAAGTGAAACTGGGCACCGTCATTTACTTTAGAAGAATAATCACTGCACAGTCAGGTTAAATCAGGTAATAAGGTTAAAAGATAGCAAACAGCTACGCATGACAAGTTTGTGAAGGTGGCTGCAAGATTCTAGAGTAGCATGGAAAAGATAAATGAGAACTCGGATGTCACTCATTACGCAAAGTATTTACCATAACAAATAACTGGGTTTGCCCCACAAAAAAGATGCTGAGCCCATGATATGACTAACCAGTAATCTTTTTTCCCCATTACGTCATCAGTCTGCTAAATTGCAAATGTTGTAGTACTATTAAAAAGAAACATTATATTAGTTTCTAACACACCAGCACTTACGAGAAAAACATGAAGTTTATGAGTGAGGCCATATCACATAACATTCAGGGATAGAAATAAGCCAGGATTTGTATTTGTCTAATGGATAAGTTAAGTTTTCAAATCTACTTTAATCTACGTCATAATAATGAATGTTTATGTACACGTACAAAAATATATTTACAACCATTTCCCAGTCTCTGATATTTTGTGCTCAACTGACTATGAATTTCAATAATAAATTCAAATACGTTTAGTGAAAATACGCATTAATTTTTCTGGTTATAAACTGATTATTGTCTTCGCTTAATTGTAACATACAAACCTGAATTTCAATAATAAATTCAGTTTGTTCTCTCTCATGAGTGACCACCCGTCTTGAACGACCACTTTCCTATGCACGGATCATTTCTGATTATAACATACCTGCTGTGAACAACTACCTGCCAAATGCGACCAGTGACCATACACATTGTTCACGTGACCATTGTTTTCACCTGGTAGCAGTGACCGGAACATGTATCGTTTTCGGTTTTGAGTTCATTAAATACATGTATCGTTGATTTATCTAATTGGTCAATTTATTCGATTGGTATGATTTTATCAAACTGCGCGAGGATGAGGGACACGAGGAGGGGCCATCACAGTCGACACCAGTGCCACTCATATTTCAGTAAACAGCTGTGCGCTGCACGACTTCGGCTTATTAACAAATCAGCCACAGTTCACTGCTTTAATTCGCCAGGCAGAAGAATTGCTTGAAAGTTAACAACATAGAAAAGCGAACTACTATAAGGAGACAACTATAGATGCGTTTTTTTTTTATAGAAAGTTGTGATTTTAGGTGAACATTGCTCGAAGAATTTTTTGTGAACAGAAATGTAAATCTGATATTAACAATGATGAACATAATACACCATTAATTTATATCTCAATGTGTTTGTATTTTGTCTTAATTATACATAGTCATGATGATCATTTACTTTTTTCATCATACTAGCCTACATTGCTTGCCTGCCTGCCTAGCTTATACACACATACATGTACACATTCATAACTATGCCGAAATTATTTTTATTGACCCCATAGTGGTACTGTTTTGTGCCCCCCCAAGTGGGCCGAGGACCCCCAGTTGAAAACACTCATGTAAACAGATGTCATGAATAGTCTTCTTGATCAAACCTTCAAATGTGGGTCACATTAGATCATACCCTGGATATATCCACAGGTGGAAGAAATGAAGACAGCCAATGGAGAGGCATGCTAAATGTGGCTTCCCTGCATACGGGGGAGGGGGCACGTGTTCCTGGCCATCCCTGCAGGTGCCTTCAGTGGGGGAGTGGGAGGACTGCAGGTGAAAATAGGAGCAGTCGGGGAGAATGAAAAAAGCCCCACTGCAGAGGCAGCACGGAAGACATCAGGTTCTCATCCCAACTCAGTGATATATAGGAGCTCCCTGAAATAACCATCTGAGGTGAGATAGCAAGTTCCAAACTGGAACATTACCACTGCTAGTTTATTACCTAGTTAGTTACCTAGTTAGTTACCTAGTTAGTTACCTAGTTAGTTACCTAGTTACTTACCTAGTTAGTTACCTAGTTAGTTACCTAGTTAGTTACCTAGTTAGTTACAGATCTTGTATTTTAGAAATGGCGATTACAGCAGGATCACATTTTTGCCAATTACACATTTTTGGTACCCACATGGATGTTAACCTTTACAGACCTGGATTTTTTTCTCAGAAATATGTATGCATGTTTTTAAACACCTGTGGTTTGATTTTTATTAAGAATGTTCCCACATATGTACACATTTTTGGAAAGGTAACATATTCGAGAATCTGTTTGTGGAGAGAAAATTACATTATTACCTAATTATTATTGGCAAAACCGCACCTTACGATACATGACCACCCCTATGCGTCGAGCGATATATTGCTCGACCGGTCTGTAAAGGTTAACTGTTAAGCCAGTTGAGAAACTTGAAATGTGTTTTATTTATGAACCTAGATAGACTACAAACACACATGTGACACCATTTACATTCATTTTTAAGGCATAACTGACAATATCTATGATGTTTGAAGACCTTTTTTGTTCCTTGATTTTTACCTATCCACACATATTTCTCACCATCCACAGCGGGTTTTACCCGTTCATATGACAGGTGGACGTGCCTATGCATTATAAGCTATGCAGGTATTCAGTAGTTGTAGTTGTGTGGAATCAGTATAATAGAACATTTTGTGTAATAAATTGCAATACTTTTTTCAGTGTATAATGATCATAATAAACATTACAATTTCTATGGCAACATAATCGAATTGTAACTGAATATGATTTTTATTTTCTATAATCATATTCAATTACAATATGATTTGTAACTGAATATGATTATTATTTTCTATAATCATATTCAGTTACAATTCGATTATGTTGCCATAGAAATTACGTTAATTACGACCGTTATACACTGAAAAATTATTGCAATTTATTACACTAATTTTCTATTATTATATTTATACCTGTATTCACATGTTGAAATAGTAACTGATGACATTTGTGATGTTATCCAATTTCTTATGCATGTCGTACAGGTCTGTCTGTACCTGTCTGACATTGCCAGAGCACCTGGTAAAAATGTTGTTCATTGCATCATTAATGCAAAACTATTTAACACAGGAGTTATGATTGCTAACTGACTGATACGAAACTAATTCCAATTAGGTGTACCCAGTCAGAACTTATGGATGCTTCTGACATCTTCTAAGAGTTTATAGCAACTGGCTGGAGTTGATCTAATCTCCACTATCTCTAACACCCAGATATACACTACTGCTAGCTGCAAGGTAATCTCATTCTGAACTGGCTTATTTCTGGGTTATGGTTACCAATTATTTATGTCTTTGGTGAATATATCATTATATATATAATGTACATATATATATATATATATATATATATATATATATATATATACATACATACATACATACATGATTTATCATCTTATATAATATTTTATTATTTATTATAATATATTTTTCAAATCAGATTTACATAAAAAATTGTCATCAATTTTTACACATGTAATATATATTATATATATATATATATATATATATATATATATATATATATATATATATTATATATATACATATATGCATATAATATATATATATATATATATATATATATATATATATATATATATATATATATATATATATATATATATATGGGATTACCATATTTATTATTAATATATATTTTTCATATCAGTGCTTTATGCAAGGTAATAAAATGGTCAGTCACATTTTTTGGTGGACACATGGATGTGAACTGCTAAGTCAGTTTACTACCTTTAAATGTATTTTTGTTTACCTGAAATGGACTACAAACACATGTGACACTATTTAAACTCATTTCTAAGGCATAACTGACAATACCTATGATTGTTGAAGACTTTTTTACTTGTCCACCCATATTTCTACCTATCCAAAACAGGTTTTTCCCGTCCAAATGACGGTTGAACGAGTCTCTGCATAAAGATACATTTCAAATGCCAGATAATTCATATTTTGATTTCCATTATCCTAAGACTTTTCAAAGTTTTCCCTGTTCTTGTTTCAACCGCAAATAAACTAAATTAACAAACAGGCATCAGTGATACGGGTTACTTAACAGCAAGTCCAAGCTCTAGTCCAGGCTGCAGTACAGGTGTACCAGGTTCTTGGCCAGCCCCTTCACCCCCCCCAACATTTATAACCAGTACTAGCTGAACTTATGTGACACCTGGAAAAAGTTAAACAAACTGACTCCCAGTGAAACATTAAAACCTATTTGGTATTAGAAAACTATTCTCAGGTACATATTTCATACAGGGACTTGAGAGTTGGAGATAACTGTAATCTTTTGTTTTATCTTCACCAATTAAAGACATGTTATGCTTGGCCCATCTCTTATTTATTTAGACTCCCTTCTCATAGTTATAACTGCATCTTTTTAGGGATATTCTGACTGCATTTTTACATGCTACTGTACACCACACACTCTATGCTTGGTGTAATGATAGTCACTGTATTAACGAGTCAGTGGCCACAGACAGATTATCCAGCTACTTGTCGACAAGCTTCCAGACAATGTTATCCATCACATTTTCAGACTGACGCAATATGCCTGCTCCTGCATTTTTTCCCAAGGTTCTGACCTGTCTTCAACTATTCACAGCAGACACGGTTCCAATGAAACCATGCCGGCCATGTCGAAAGTTGGCTAGGCATCATATGGATTGGATCCAATTGGTTACTTCCAAAATGGGCATCACTTCCCAGCAAAGGGAGCTTCACGTTTCCAGGCACTGTCACCAATGTGGCGCCACTGACTGCTCCATACAATAGAACCAGGGAATCTAGTTGTACATTCTCTAGTGTGTCGAGTTTCAACGGTTATCCCGAGAGTCTGGGTAACCTATAAAACTTCTCCGTTCATCAAAATCATGTTACATTATGCCACATACACTAAGTCTATTATAAATAAATTGCTGACCATATAAATGTGTTTGTTGTCATTGAAATTAATTTCTTTGTTTCAAGAGTACACATTTTGTTTACATAAACATCACAATGCATCACTTATATTATGAAGGCTGGCTTAGCCTAGGGGCGGAAACAATGATGACAGCATATTGAAATTAGAAGCTGTGCCTTTCCCCCATAGTTGTATGTACAGACCCACCCACCTGTCATTTGGATGGGTAAAAGCCATTTTGGGTAGAAATACCACTGGACAGGTAACTAAATAAGGAGCAATCTTCCCAAATCATATATTTTGCCAGTGATAATGGGTGTCACATGTGTTTGTAGTTTATTTTAGGTCACATCTCGTCAGGTTTGTGTGCGTCTGAGTTAACATGCACGTGTCTACCAAACAATTATTTGTGACAGGCAAAAATGTTATCCTGCATAATCCTTGGTAAGACGTAAACTTACTTCACTGAATGCAAGTTGAATTATACCATATTACATAACAGTAACAGGCAAAACATGGTTTATACGGGCCAGACTGTTTCTAGTGAGTTCAGACAGCTGGGCACTGCCAGCTAAGGCTAAGTGAGACTAAGTCACTTGCACCAGAAATATGGCAGGTCTAATCAGCTAAGCCACAGTTACATATCAGCTACAGACGTGTGTGCTTTTTGTTATAGCTCTGGCACTCAGCATGCATCACTTAATTTTCGTGGTCGGCCTGATATTCACAGGGATAATACAACGTACTGACCAAGCCCCAGTATGAGAGTTTAAGTGTCTTCCGTAGGCCTTAGGCATGCAGAGGATAAATTAAGAAAACAAATCCAGCTTAGATTTGAATCAAGAATTTTTCATTCTCTAATAGGAATATAATAAAGGAACAAATTATACGTAAATACTGACTGTGTAAATGCTAGCCAAGTGAACGGGTATTTTTAATTGACATCAGAACCTTGGTTACAGATCTCGATGATAAATCACTGGATTATCATTGCAAAATGATGGTTTCCTTACCCACAACATTTACTACAAGATTTTGGACTGAATGACAATGATTTAGTTAAATCTTGCTTACTGGCTATAAAAGATAATTGTCAGCAAATCATTAGTCAATATTACGACTTGTGGAGTTCTGTGCAAAGTTTCAAGATATGAAATTGTTACTTGATCAGAGTTCCAAGAAATATTTAACAATGTTTATAATGTACTGACAGTAATAACTAATGCTGTTAACTAATGTCAATTTTTTATTAATCAACAAAACGTCTTCGTCCTTGATGTAAAGTCCCAGATTGTTGTTTAATTTCTTGCTGATCTGTCAAATATTGCCCCCAAAATGTATATTAATCTCCCATTTCCTACAGTAATAAAATCCATAGGTGCATACGGCACAGTGGGTTGTCTAAGCAATGCTTGGGCTAATGCAGGGCCTGGTGGGGCCGGGCCAATTAAGACATCTTCTGATGGAGTTCTCCAGCAGAGGAAGGTAAACATGACCTGTAGTTAAAGGGCCAGTACGAGTCAATGAGACATTCTGCCTGGGTAAGTGGTCAATAGCCATGGCCTCAGGTCACCAAGCTACTTTCATCTCACTGGTCAGCACTCAGAGTACTGGACACTGCATGGACACTGCCAGCAGTCTGCCACCAACTGCACTGCTGCTGCAGCTCCACTAGCAACCACCTGCAGTCAGCAGCTACTGACCAACAAGTCAGCAGCTACTGATCAACAACAGTCAGCAGCTACTGATCAACAACAGTCAGCAGCTACTGATCAACAACAGTCAGCAGCTACTGATCAACAACAGTCAGCAGTTACTGATCAACAACAGTCAGCAGTTACTGACCAACAACAGTCAGCAGCTATTGATCAACAACAGTCAGCAGCTACTGATCAACAACAGTCAGCAGCTACTGATCAACAACAGTCAGCAGCTACTGATCAACAACAGTCAGCAGCTACTGATCAACAACAGTCAGCAGCTACTGATCAACAACAGTCAGCAGCTACTGATCAACAACAGTCAGCAGTTACTGACCAACAACAGTCAGCAGCTACTGATCAACAACAGTCAGCAGCTACTGATCAACAACAGTCAGCAGCTACTGACCAACAACAGTCAGCAGCTATTGATCAACAACAGTCAGCAGCTATTGATCAACAACAGTCAGCAGCTACTGATCAACAACAGTCAGCAGCTACTGATCAACAACAGTCAGCAGCTACTGATCAACAACAGTCAGCAGCCAGTGACAGGCATCACAGCAGCTGATGACCTGTGTAGCAGTCAGCAGCCAGTGACCAACAACAGTCAGCCGCTACTGACCAACAGTCAGCTGCTACTGTTGACCAACAATCAGCTGCTACTGACCAACAGTCAGCAGCTATTGACCAACAGTCAGCTGCTACTGTTGACCAACAATCAGCTGCTACTGACCAACAGTCAGCAGCTAGTGACCAACAGTCAGCTGCTACTGTTGACCAACAGTCAGCATATATTGACCAACAGTCAGCTGCTACTGTTGACCAACAGTCAGCTACTACTGACCAACAGTCAACTACTACTGACCAACAGTCAGATGCTACCAGGGCTTTATGCAGAACCAAATTATTGCCAGTCACACGTTTTGGTGGACACATGGGTGTTAACTGTTAAGCCAGTTTACAAACTTTTAAATGTGTCTGATGACCTGAAATGGACTACAAACACACATGTGACACCATTTATACTCACTTCTGAGGCATAACTGACAATATTTATGGTTTTGGAACACCTTTTTTGTTCCTTCATTTTTTTACCCATCCATCACCCGTCCACCCATATTTCTACCCATCCACAATGGTCCAAATGATGGGTGGACGGGTCTCTGCATAAAGCTACGGCTGCTACTGACCAATAGTCAGCAGCTAATGACCATGCAACAACAATCAGCAGCTACTGATAAACAACAGTCAGCAGCTAGTGACCAGCAGCAGTCAGCAGCTACTGACCAACAACAGTCAGCTACTACTGACTAGCAGCAGTCAGCAGCCACTAACCAACAACAGTCAGCAGTTAGTGACCAGCAACAGTCAGCAGCTACTGACCAATAACAGTCAGCTGCTACTGACCAGCAGCAGTCAGCAGCTATCTGATAAAACATACTTGAACCCAACCTTGACGTCCGCTGTTCTTTTGGCCATTTGTTCTCTGTATTTATATAGACTTGTTGTTACATGTGCACAGCACTACAAAACATGTCTGTCTTTGGAACCTTTCTGTTGTGTACTCATTAACACTGTGTGGATGCCAGGAGAGTGGGGCCGACAACAAACAACTGTTTGTACTCTGTGCTCACCCCTGTGTCAAAGTGGTGAACTGCTAAACATATCCTGAACAGGGCACGGCTTTATGCAGGATAAAATTATTGCCAGTCACACATGTTTTGGTGGACACATAGATGTTAACTGTTAAGGCAGTTTACAAACTTTTAAATGTGTCTGATGACCTGAAATGGACTACAATACTAGGTGAACCATTTTACACTTTGCTAACTCATATCATTTAAATGTTATTTTTTACCCGTCCACAACCCGTCCACCATATTTCTACCCGTCCATATTTGTTTTTACCCGTCCAAATGATGGGTGGACGGGTCTCTACATAAAGCTATGGAACAGGGTTGTGTTCAACAGTATTTGCATAAATTAATTTAACCTACAACTATATTATGTACCAGGTATAGTGTTTACACTTGAGTGTAGTTATAACGCTGTGTAACGAAAGGTAATGTCTTATATACATGGTAGAGTATTTAGTTGTATTGTACTCTACCAATTACTGCAAGTAACCCATTTTTAAAAATCAATCTAAGGCGATACTTCTACTATAACTTTATGTGTCCATTTTCACCAGCTTGGCAATTGTGTTATATAAACTTTATAACCGGAGTTTTTACAATGATATCTAGCTGTAATTAACCCAACCCTCGTGCCAAATATACTGAATGTTGCAGGCATCATCCAGGAAGTAACAGACCCTGACGTGTGCACATAAATACATGGAATGTATTTAGAAAGTAGCCAGTTGTGCTCCCGGACGTTATCTGCATACTGATCCCTATATTTCACATCACCAGGCAGCTAGACCACCTGGTCTGAGTCTAACATGATAAGGCAGGAAGTTGAGGAGAATGTGGTCTGTCCCCACAGCCACATGTACTGAGAACTCTAACTCAAGTCATGGCTGCATGCATACAACAATTTTGGACATGTATTGTAAAAACTACAAAATGAGCACTACATATTTACCTTACATTTTTGAACACACAAGAGGTGAAAAATCACCTGATACACATGAAGCTGTTCCCCCTGCCAGACCTGTTCATTCAGCAATATGTTCTATATAATTCAATTCTACTTCTCACTGTCATGTCCCAATTACTTCATGAAGTCTACTTGTCATAACCAGATATTAATTTGTTTCTTTCCGAACTAAGGTAAAATGGAATTATAAAACATTGCTTAAATTTGTAAATGATGGCAAGAGGATTGAAATCTTGGTCCTGTCCATCATGTTCGATGTTATATCCAGTGTTTTGGGGTTACTGACAGTTCCTCAATCACCACTCACTTCTAACCTGCTTCATTTCATTTCATCAACGTACCTTTAACAACCAGGTAAGACGCTGTGGATGCGACACCTTCCGAGTTCTCCGCCCGGCATAGATACGAGCCCTCGTCCGTGGCTGTTACATTCTTAATCATGAGCATGATGACGCCATGATCTTCGTCAAATGTGATGTTGTAACGTGAATTATGTGTGATCTCCATGTCATCTTTGTACCAGGTGACAACCGGCAGTGGGTAGCCAATCACCTGGCACTCGAAATGTTGGGTTGCGCCCACCACAGCCACTTCCTCCGAATCAGCCATCTTATGCAGCGCTACGACTG
This sequence comes from Ridgeia piscesae, assembly GCA_025642075.2. NCBI lineage: Eukaryota > Metazoa > Annelida > Polychaeta > Sabellida > Siboglinidae > Ridgeia > Ridgeia piscesae. The sequence continues at coordinate 449,487 of JAODUO010000186.1, forward strand.
ACAGCGGGCGCTGAAAGTACACATCACAGTTGTCACCTTAAGAAGTTTTATTAGAGACCATTTCACAAATATAATTAACTCATATGGAAAATCAGTCATTAAACAGAATCCACTGAATATTAAATTTTAGCGTGGTGTCTCAGATAACATTATTTCTGCGTCACATCACTGAAACAGTGACACATACTGGTGGTTTTATGCACTACAAGATCACTGTTGCAGTGAAATCGATATTAAGAGTGAAATTGGGCTTATGAGCTCATAAGAATATTAGTGAAATGGTCCCATCATAAGACTGGGTTCACATTAAACACACTTACCTTCAACTTTAATAAAAAAAGTACATTTCATTCTATTAACATTTATGTGCTCATTGTACTAGAAAAAAATTATACTTTAATTTATAATACCTGGAATGTTGGTTGTAAAAAAGTAAAGTTTAATAAACCCACTTAAGTACGTTGTCGGTGCACTCTGAAAGTCATGCGTTTGAAATGCTCAAACTGTATACACTTGTTACAGTTCGAACACCAAGCCACAAATTGGTGACATACCGCTGAATCACTGAACTTCCTGGCTGTCTCTGGGTAATGGAACCTCGTTAAAGTATTACATCAATTAGTCAATTTCTGTTCACATGTCGAATAAATTAAATTCTGATCACACATGTTTATCTGGATAATCCTGAGGTCCACAGACTGTGTGTGGCTCAACTGGTTGATCACTGTGTGAAGAAATAGTCTGTTGCTGGTATCCACTTGTTCCTGCTGAAATCTGGGCAAACCGTACACTGTGGTTGAGCTGCCCGAATGAGAAACAGTACTTAGGATTGTCCATCTGGAGCCACCTCAGTTCACCTAGAATGATGTTGGTCTTTATCTGATAACACAACCAGAGGCAAGCAATGTTGGGATGCTAAGATCACATGACTGGAAAATAACTCACGACGTAAACAGGAATGTGTTGGTGTTTAAATTGTTCTAGTAAGTTTACATATCTAGAGTTGTAACATTTGTGTAAAGGTGCTACATCTAACACTTGTGGGAAAGAGTATACAATTACTTAACTCGGTTGACTGCCCTACAGCAACATAGAGCACGACTGGAGTTGTCAGCTGTGAAGTTTCAGTTAGGGCTCACAACTTCAGCTGGTCATAGACCCTGTGTGTGTATTGGTGTGTGCACGCATGCACCTGCAACGTGTGCACAAACATGCATGTGTGTATGCAGGACTTTATGCAGGATAACATTTTTGCCAGTCAAACACTTTTTTGGTGCAAGTCTTTTGAGGCACTTTTAAACTTTTATGACCTGAAATAAGCTACAAACACACACGTGACACTAATTTTCTAGGCATTTACTGACAATATCATTTTTGAAAACTTTTGTTCCATCATTTTGTTATCCGACAACAAGCTATCCAGTGATAATTCTACCCGTATTAAGCGGGTTTTACCTTTCCAAAATGTAATGATGGGTGGATGGGTCTCTGCATCAAGTTATGTGTGTAAGGTGACTGCAGCAGCATCTGCTGTGACTGTTGACCCTTTGGTGTGTCATTTTGAACTTTTAAACTTCAAATGTATCTACACTGGCAGTGCTAACAAACAGGCAGCTTTACTCTTTTTAATATGATTATACATGTAGGCTAAAACAGAAATATGCTGCTTTTAACAAAGAAGTGTCACTGCAGGAAGTGGTAAGACTAGGCTAGAATAGGTGAAGTTTAGAAAAGCTTTAGAGCTAGAGTTAGACCTCGCCAACAGGAATGGGCACCAGCTAAGTTAATTCTAATAATAGCTGAATAAGCAGAGCCTTATGCAGGATACTCTTTTTTGCCAGTCACACTTGTTTTGGTAAACACGTGGATGTTAGCTTATACACATACAAGTCAGCTGAATGTGTTATCATTCATCATGTAAACGAACAAATGCACAAACACATGTGCGACACACATTTTGTACCTTTTTTGCTCCTCCCTTTTTTTACCCGTCCACCACATGTCCACTTATATTGCTACTTGTCCAAACAGGTTTTATTCATCCAAATGACAGGTGAACGGGTCTCTGCATGAAAGCTATGTCAGAATAAATTAGTACTGTTGGCTCCAATATTCAGTTTGACAGCAATAATAAACTTACTTTGTAGCAAACGTATATGTCATTACACCAATGTGTGAACAAGATCAGATAGTCAATAGATGAGTAGAAAGACGAAACAGTTTGTTTCAACATTTGCTTCAAAAGACTTTTATTAATTATTTGTTGCTGTCCAGGGTAAACTCTGTTTTGGCCATTTAACTAAAATATATACTTATAGTAGGACTGTAGGATTGCTTCTGTTGTTCTTAATTTGAGTGATAACCAGGACATATGCACGCCTACATTGTAAGCCTACTGTGGGTCCTACACCGGCTACGCTATGCCTACGGCTTGCCTAACGACGCCGGCAACAATCCATGATAGACCAAACCAAATTCGGCGTCTTGATCGGGCTCGAACAGAATGGTGCCCGCCGAACGTGACGTCGCTTTGAGTCCGCCGATACGCTACCAACAAACACAATCGTTACTTCAAACACTATGCAACTGGTAAACACTTATATTAAACAACTCACCACGAAACTTTGTCCAGGAAGAGGGATACGACACAACAACTATTCCGGTCAGCGCTGGAACCTCGCACGGCGCCGGCCGCCAAAAAATTGCGGTCACGTGATCTGCCGCACTAATAACAGTTTCGACGCTGCTTATTTCGTCGGCACTCCAACGCCAAATGAATTACCCCTGGACAGACGTCATGTCTCCGAAAAGACGCTATTACCAGAGGATACCCACAGCCAAGGTCAAAGTGCTGCAGCAGCCGGCACCATACACGAAACGGAGAGATGCCGCTAGGGAAGGCAAGATATCGCTTGGCTGCCTCCCTCTCGCCGGGATGAGGGTCTAGACGGTGATGATCAGCTGTTTCGGCTGAATCTGAAGATGCCATAGCACAATATAGACCTATGAGGATGCATCACATATGTCGATCGTGATATTTAGAATATAAAAACGGTAAATGTATAAAACAATGATAACTATTTTAATGTAGCTTAACATAGTTAATAAACGTCTGGAAAGTTGCTAATCGGTTGATGAAATATGACCACATACGCGCACACATACACAAACAATTAAGAGTGCGTGCATGTGCTAAAGGTTTAGAACTAAAGCCTACATAATAACATAATAAAATACACGAATGTTCATAATTATATATGGTGATGGCAGTGTTATAGTAATAATGATTGATGCTCATAATCACGATGGCCGAATGTAGGATATGCCAGCATGGCATCCATCCATGCGTTAGTTATTTCGACCGGGTGTTTGTAGATTAGCGTGATGGTCGAGAGCCTCACTGGTGCAGGCGGCTAGAGACCCAGCTGGCCGAATCTCAATTTAGATGTGACGGCAATTGTTGATTGGTTGTGGAGTTGATAAGTTATGCATATCCAGCTGTAACGTGAAACCGGTCACTCTATTTCTGTCGCATACCTGCCAGGCGGGCGGACTAGGATCGTCTGCGTTAAAGAAGACCAGTAAAACACTAATGTGCTTCTAAGTTCTGTAAGATTCATAGTTGTCACAAATAATGTGACACGTACGAATTATGGAAAAAGTAGACATATTCTTTATTTAATTACATTAATTTATTATTGTTATATATAATAGCCCTGTATATATGTAGGTCGTATGTCTTCTATTACATGGCATATATTATTATACAGGTCGACCGGGCGTCTATGTATTTTATTCAGTTAATTGTATTTAATCCTACACAAAATGTAATGCGCTCTATATAGCTCCACACTTTAGGCTCTATTCCAGTTACATGCACGTCAAGAGTACATCTACAAAATTTCCTATTATAAATGCGAGAAATATTCTACACTAGCTCTTAATTGGTGGCTCAAAGAGCTGGATGGCTTTCAGTGCGACGACTTAGTAGAACAGTTTTCACTTTGTTAAACTATACAACTTTTTGACATGACTTATCAAAATCCAATACAACAACCAGACTAAATCCAAAAGTACTAAACTAGTCCTAAACCATCCATAAAAAACATTCTACGGCGTACGTGGCTCTCATCGAAAGAGTGGAAAGGATTAGCAAGTGGCGCCTCGTTGTGGAGTCCTGTGCGTGTTCATATCTATTGCGCGCGTGCGCGTGCGCGTGCGCGTGCGTGTCTGCGCGCGCTCACGTAGGTGTATTTATGGGTGCGCTTAGGGGTGCCTGTGCGTGTGACGTGTGTATGGATGCTAGTGTACGTGCGTGTGTGTGCGTGCGCGCGCGCCCTGGCGTGGGTTGGCGTGTATATGTGTGCGTGCGTGCGTGGGCGTGCGTGCGTGCGTGCGTGCGTGCGTGCGTGCGTGCGTGCGTGCGTGCGTGGTGTGTGTGTGTGCGTGCGTGTGTGTGTGCGTGTGCCCATATGCGTGGGTGAGTGTGGGTGAGTGTGTGAGTGTGTGAGTGTGTGGGAGAGTGTTTGAACTCGTGTGCATGCGTGCATGCGTGCATGCGTGCATACGTGCGTACGTGCGTGCGTGTATGGTCGGTGATTTCCCTCCTCTTGTTTTTTTATGTTTTGTCTAAATGTTTCTGTCCTCTGATGATCTGTAACTGATCCTAATGGGCAAAACCCGTGTTTGGAGAAAGATATAATACACGGTTGTGATTGCGACCGTGCGTGCGTGTTAGCGCGTGAGTGCGAGTTTGTGCGTGAATGTGGGCGTGATGGTGAATGAGGGAGGGTGGGAGAGTGTGTGAGGTTGAATGAGGAAGGGAGGGAGAGTGTATGAGGGTAAATGAGGGAGGGTGGGAGAGTGTGTGAAGGTAAATGAGGGAGGATGGGAGAGTGTGTGAGGGATAAATGAGGGAGGGTGGGAGAGTGTGTGACGGTGAATGAGGAAGGGAGGGAGAGTGTGTGAGGGTAAATGAGGGAGGGTGTGAGAGTGTGTGAGGTTGAATGAGGAAGGGAGGGAGAGTGTGTGAGGTTGAATGAGGAAGGGTGGGACAGTGTGTGAGGGTGAATGAGGGATGGTGGGAGAGTGTGTGCGGGTAAATGAGGGAGGGTGGGAGAGTGTGTGAGGGTAAATGAGGGAGGTGGGAGAGTGTGTGAGGGTAAATGAGGGAGGGTGGGAGAGTGTGTGAGGTTGAATGAGGAAGGGAGGGAGAGTGTGTGAGGGTAAATGAGGGAGGGTGGGAGAGTGTGTGAGGGTGAATGAGGGAGGGTGGGAGAGTGTGTGAGGGTAAATGAGGGAGGGTGGGAGAGTGTGTGAGGGTGAATGAGGGAGGGTGGGAGAGTGTGTGAGGGTAAATGAGGGAGGGTGGGAGAGTGTGTGAGGGTGAATGAGGGAGGGTGGGAGAGTGTGTGAGGTGAATGAGGAAGGGTGGGAGAGTGTGTGAGGGTAAATGAGGGAGGGTGGGAGAGTGTGTGAGGGTAAATGAGGGAGGATGGGAGAGTGTGTGAGGGTAATGAGGAGGGTGGGAGAGTGTGTGAGGGTAAATGAGGGAGGTGGGAGAGTGTGTGACGGTGAATGAGGGAGGAGGGAGAGTGTGTGAGGGTAAATGAGGGAGGGTGGGAGAGTGTGTGAGGGTAAATGAGGAAGGGAGGGAGAGTGTGTGAGGGTAAATGAGGGAGGGTGGGAGAGTGTGTGAGGGTAAATGAGGAAGGGAGGGAGAGTGTGTGAGGGTAAATGAGGGAGGGTGGGAGAGTGTGTGACGGTGAATGAGGAAGGGAGGGAGAGTGTGTGAGGGTAAATGAGGGAGGGTGGGAGAGTGTGTGAGGTTGAATGAGGAAGGGAGGGAGAGTGTGTGAGGGTGAATGAGGGAGGGTGGGAGAGTGTGTGACGGTGAATGAGGAAGGGTGGGAGAGTGTGTGAGGGTAAATGAGGGAGGGTGGGAGAGTGTGTGACGGTGAATGAGGAGGGAGGGAGAGTGTGTGAGGGTGAATGAGGGAGGGTGGGAGAGTGTGTGAGGGTGAATGAGGGAGGGTGGGAGAGTGTGTGAGGGTGAATGAGGGAGGGTGGGAGAGTGTGTGGTGATGGAGGGGGGGAGTGTGTGAGGGTAAATGAGGGAGGGTGGGAGAGTGTGCGTGTGAATGAGGAAGGGAGGGAGAGTGTGTGAGGGAAATGAGGGAGGGTGGGAGAGTGTGTGACGGTGAATGAGGAAGGAGGGAGAGTGTGTGAGTAATGAGTGGAGGGTGGGAGAGTGTGTGAGGGTATGAGGGAGGTGTGGGAGAGTGTGTGCGGTGAATGAGGAAGGAGGGAGAGTGTGTGAGGGTAAATGAGGGGAGGTGGGAGAGTGTGTGACGGTGAATGAGGAAGGGAGGGAGAGTGTGTGGAGGGTAAATGAGGGAGGGTGGGGTGTAGTGAGGGTGAATGGGGGAGGGTGGGAGAGTGTGTGACGGTGAATGAGGAAGGGAGGGAGAGTGTGGAGGGTAAATGAGGGAGGGTGGAGAGTGTGTGACGGTGAATGAGGAAGGGAGGGAGAGTGAGGTGAATGAGGGAGGGTGGGAGAGTGTGTGAGGGTAAATGAGGAAGGGAGGGAGAGTGTGGGAGGGTAAATGAGGGAGGGTGGGAGAGTGTGTGAGGGTAAATGAGGAAGGGAGGGAGAGTGTGTGAGGGTAAATGAGGGAGGGTGGGAGAGTGTGTGACGATGAATGAGGAAGGGAGGGAGAGTGTGTGAGGGTAAATGAGGGAGGGTGGGAGAGTGTGTGACGGTGAATGAGGAAGGGAGGGAGAGTGTGTGAGGGTAAATGAGGGAGGGTGGGAGAGTGTGTGAGGGTAAATGAGGAAGGGAGGGAGAGTGTGTGAGGTTGAATGAGGAAGGGAGGGAGAGTGTGTGACGGTAAATGAGGAAGGGAGGGAGAGTGTGTGACGGTAAATGAGGGAGGGTGGGAGAGTGTGTGAGGGTAAATGAGGAAGGGAGGGAGAGTGTGTGAGGTTGAATGAGGAAGGGAGGGAGAGTGTGTGAGGGTAAATGAGGGGAAAGGGGGGAGAGTGTGTGAGGTTGAATGGGGGGGAGGGAGAGTGTGTGAGGTAAATGAGGGAGGGTGGGAGAGTGGTTTCGGTAATTGAGGGAGGGTGGGAGAGTGTGTGACGGTAAATGAGGAAGGGAGGGAGAGTGTGTGACGGTAAATGAGGGAGGGTGGGAGAGTGTGTGACGGTAAATGAGGAAGGGAGGGAGAGTGTGTGACGGTAAATGAGGGAGGGTGGGAGAGTGTGTGACGGTAAATGAGGAAGGGAGGGAGAGTGTGTGACGGTAAATGAGGGAGGGTGGGAGAGTGTGTGACGGTAAATGAGGGAGGGTGGGAGAGTGTGTGACGGTAAATGAGGGGAAAGGGGGGGAGAGTGTGTGACGGTAAATGAGGAAGGGAGGGAGAGTGTGTGACGGTAAATGAGGGAGGGTGGGAGAGTGTGTGACGGTAAATGAGGGAGGGTGGGAGAGTGTGTGACGGTAAATGAGGAAGGGAGGGAGAGTGTGTGACGGTAAATGAGGAAGGGAGGGAGAGTGTGTGACGGGGAAAAGAGGGAGGGTGGGAGAGTGTGTGAGGGTAAATGAGGGGAAGGGGAGGAGAGTGGTGGGTGAAGAGAGGGAGGGAGATGTGTGGGGTGAATGAGGAGGGGGGAGAGTGTGTGAGGGTAAATGAGGGAGGGTGGGAGAGTGTGTGAGGTTGAATGAGGAAGGGAGGGAGAGTGTGTGAGGGTAAATGAGGGAGGGAGGGAGAGTGTGTGAGGGAAAAGAGGAAGGGAGGGAGAGTGTGTGAGGTTGAATGAGGAAGGGAGGGAGAGTGTGTGAGGGTAAATGAGGAAGGGAGGGAGAGTGTGTGAGGGTAAATGAGGGAGGGTGGGAGAGTGTGTGAGGTTGAATGAGGAAGGGAGGGAGAGTGTGTGAGGGTAAATGAGGGAGGGAGGGAGAGTGTGTGAGGGTGAATGAGGGAGGGTGGGAGAGTGTGTGAGGGTAAATGAGGGAGGGTGGGAGAGTGTGTGAGGGTGAATGAGGGAGGGGGGGAGTGTGTGAGGGTAAATGAGGAAGGGAGGGAGAGTGTGTGAGGTTGAATGAGGAAGGGAGGGAGAGTGTGTGAGGGTAAATGAGGGAGGGTGGGAGAGTGTGTGAGGGTAAATGAGGGAGGGTGGGAGAGTGTGTGAGGGTGAATGAGGAAGGGAGGGAGAGTGTGTGAGGGTAAATGAGGGAGGGAGGGAGAGTGTGTGAGGGTGAATGAGGGAGGGTTTGGGAGAGGGTGAGGGTAATGAGGGGGGGTGGGAGAGTGTGTGAGGGTGAATGAGGGAGGGTGGGAGAGGTGTGAGGTGAATGAGGGGGGGGAGAGTGTGAGGGTAAGAGGGGGGTGGGAGAGTGTGTGAGGGTAAATGAGGGAGGGTGGGAGAGTGTGTGACGGTGAATGAGGAAGGGAGGGAGAGTGTGTGAGGGTAAATGAGGGAGGGTGGGAGAGTGGTGAGGTAAAAGAGGGAGGGGTGGGAGAGGTGTGAGGGAATGAGGGAGGGTGGGGGAGTGTGTGAGGTGAATGAGGAAGGGAGGGAGAGGGGTGAGGGTAAAAGAGGGAGGGAGGGAGAGGTGGAGGGTAAATGAGGGAGGGTGGGAGAGTGTGTGAGGGAATGAGGAAAGAGAGGGAGAGTGTGTCAGGGTAATGAGGGAGGGTGGGGAGAGGGGTGAGGTTGAATGAGGAAGGGAGGGAGAGTGTGGGAGGGTAAATGAGGGAGGGTGGGAGAGTGTGTGAGGGTGAATGAGGGAGGGTGGGAGAGTGTGTGAGGGTAAATGAGGGAGGGTGGGAGAGTGTGTGAGGTTGAATGAGGAAGGGAGGGAGAGTGTGTGAGGGTGAATGAGGGAGGGTGGGAGAGTGTGAGGGTAAATGAGGGAGGGTGGGAGAGTGTGTGACGGTGAATGAGGGAGGATGGGAGAGTGTGTGAGGGTGAATGAGGGAGGGTGGGAGAGTGTGTGAGGGTGAATGAGGGAGGGTGGGAGAGTGTGTGAGGGTGAATGAGGGAGGGTGGGAGAGTGTGTGAGGGTAAATGAGGGAGGGTGGGAGAGTGTGTGACGGTGAATGAGGGAGGGTGGGAGAGTGTGTGAGGGTGAATGAGGGAGGGTGGGAGAGTGTGTGAGGGTGAATGAGGGAGGGTGGGAGAGTGTGTGAGGGTGAATGAGGGAGGGTGGGAGAGTGTGTGAGGGTGAATGAGGGATGGTGGGAGAGTGAGTGAGGGTGAATGAGGCAGGGTGAGAGAGTGTGTGAGGTTGAATGAGGAAGGGTGGGAGAGTGTGTGAGGGTGAATGAGGGAGGGTGGGAGAGTGTGTGAGGGTGAATTAGGGAGGTGGGAGAGTGTGTGACGGTGAATGAGGGAGGATGGGAGAGTGTGTGAGGGTGAATGAGGGAGGGTGGGATAGTGTGTGAGGGTGAATGAGGGAGGGTGGGAGAGTGTGTGAGGGTGAATGAGGGAGGGTGGGAGAGTGTGAGGGTGAATGAGGGAGGGTGAGAGAGTGTTGAAGGTGAATGGGGAGGGTGGGAGAGTGAGTGAGCGTGAATGAGGGAGGGTGGGAAAGTGTGTGAGGGTGAATGAGGGAGGGTGTGAGAGTGTGTGAGCGTGAATGAGGGAGGGTGTGAGAGTGTGTGAGGGTGAATGAGGGAGGGTGGGAGAGTGTGTGAGGGTGAATGAGGGAGGGTGGGAGAGTGTGTGAGGGTGAATGAGGGAGGGTGTGAGAGTGTGTGAGGTGAATGAGGGAGGGTGGGAGAGTGTGTGAGCGTGAATGAGGGAGGGTGTGAGAGTGTGAGGCTGAATGATGGAGGGTGGGAGAGGGGTGGGGGTGGGGGCGGGGGAAAGTGTGTGAGGGTGAATGAGGGGGGGTGTGAGAGGGGAGCGTGAATGAGGGTGGGTGGAGAGTGTGTGAGGGTGAATGAGGGAGGGTGGGAGGTGTGAGGGTGAATGAGGGAGGGTGTGAGAGTGTGTGAGGGTGAATGAGGGAGGGTGGGAGAGTGTGTGAGGGTGAATGAGGGAGGGGGGGAAGAGTGTGTTATGGTGAAGGAGGGAGGGTGGGAGAGTGTGTGACAGTGAATGAGGGAGGGTGGGAGAGTGTGTTATGGTGAAGGAGGGAGGGTGGGAGAGTGTGTGACAGTGAATGAGGGAGGGTGGAAGAGTGTGACGGTGAATGAGGGAGGGTGGGAGAGTATGTGAACGTCACATGTATAGCATAGTAACAGACAATATAGGCCTACGTATGGTTTATAAATCTGATGCATTTATGTGTTGACTGTTCGAGTATTTTAGGCAATTTAGTCAAATAAACCTCTGTGTCTTTGTGAAATAAAACGGAAGGCACAAAAAAGATACAGCGGGACCACTGTTGCAGGTACACCAAGTTGCTCCACACAGCCCCTTCTGGGGCTAACATAGGAGTTGTGCAGTGCGCAATGCTGGGTGCATGAAGGTGAATTTAGAAGAAAAATACTAACAATTGAAATGAA